>CAIGRT010037542.1:0-10877 GCA_903798405.1 Fraxinus platypoda
AAGTCTACATGACAATACCACCTGGTTGTAACAGAAGTAATGGAGAAAATCAAGTATGCAAACTTAGGAAATCTCTATATGGTCTCAAGCAGTCACCTAGAGCATGGTTCGATAGATTTGCAAAGGTTTTGAAAACTCAAGGATACCAGCAAGGGCAGTCCGATCATACTATGTTCTTCCAACAATCTAGAGAGGGTGCAAAGACAATCTTAATTGTTTATGTTGATGATATAATACTAACATGGGACAACATAGTGGAGATGGAAAGATTAAAGAAATGTTTAGCCACGGAATTTGAAATAAAGGACTTAGGATAAATACGGTATTTTTTGGGGATGGAGATAGCAAGATCAAAGAAGGGCATTAGCGTCTTACAACGGAAATACATTCTTGACCTCTTGACTGGCATGTTGGGGTGCAAACCAAGCGATACACCTATTGAGGATGGGAAAAATAAAGGATGCAGGAAACCCAGTGGAAATGGACAGATACTAGAGATTAGTTGGTAAACTAATCTATCTTTCGCATACTAGACCTGACATTACCTTCGCAGTCAGCATGGTAAGTCAACATATGCATTCACCCAAAGAGGCACACCTAGAAGTTGTGTATAAAATTCTCAGATATCTTAAAAGCACACCACTGTAAAGAAGGCCATCTTGTATCAACAGAAAAAAACTGAAAGACAGTTTGCATCAGCCAACAGAAAAAAGAGATAAAAAAAGGAAGAAGGAAATGGGAAACCATCCATTCGTCTCCATTGTTGTACCTGAACAGTTCAGCAACTGCAATGTCAAATGGAAGAAGAAAGAGAAGAAAGAAAAATAGAGAAAAGAGAAGAGGAAGAGAAGAAATGTGTGGGAAATTGATGCCGTCTGGGGAAAGGAAAGAAGGACAGTGCAGGTGGCTGAAATGAAAAGTCTTCATTTTTATCAATAAAAATTTCAAATGGTAGGGCCCACCACTGTAAAGAAGGCCATCTTGTAAACGTTTTGGGTCTTTTCCTATTGACAATAGCTGTATTTTTTTTATAAAAAAATATATAATATTTTTTTTGAATTAATTTGTACCATTTTACCCTTCAACAAACAATCAAACTTATATAAGAACTCTCACACTTCTTCATTGTTAAGGGCAGAAAATTGGCATAAAATTTCAGAAAAAAGTTGAACTTTGTTATTTCATCTTTTTCAAACTTAATTAATTTCGTTTTACTTTTTGAACTTATGTTATTAAGAAACATTTATGAATTTAATGTCAAGTTTGATTTCTATTTATCATTATATATATGATTCAACAAGTCTAAAAAATTATTACTTTAGACTATAAAATTAAAATAATCTAAAAAAAAAAAAAATTTATAATCAACATGTCGGCGACGTATCGTGTCGGAACTTTTTTAAAAAATCACGTGTCGGCGTGTCCAACTCGTGTCCGTGTCGGTGCTTCTTAGAGGACGAGTAAGTGCAAAGACCGAGATGGAAGTTGGAATGAAAGACCAGTAGATAGCTGAAGATTCCAAATCACACTCTACTAGAGACATGAGAAGAAAGCAAAAAAGAGAACCCAAACTCATTTCTAAGTTGACGAACAAGAACTGTAGTGAAGAAAAGGGTCGTCGATTGGATGGACTTGATTAAGCCAAATGATGAAGATGCACTGTTGAAGTTCATGAACTTAAAATTTTGCTGAGCTAAACCAGATGAAGATTGGAAGGCATGATAAAATTTATAGGAACACCTTATTGAAATCAAGGCTAGTGCTGCTGGAACCCATACCCAGCAGCCTGGGGCCTTCTAAGACCAACTTGACCAAAAAAGAGTTGCTCCGCAACCACAGGTTGCCACGGGTGAGATTCAGACATATCTGATGAAAGTGGCATGTCTGGCATCCTATTTCCCTTTCTAAGTGGTTTGTTGAAAAGTATCTTAAAGGTTTGTGGAGTTCTCAATTGGTCTGTTCTCCACAGAGCACCATACCATGGGTATTATTTGTGAGATTAACCAATATTTTCCTCTCTGTAATGCAAGCTGATGGTTCCCCTGTTCCACATGCAGATGTAATATGCAGAAGCAGCCTCACACAATTAGCAATGTTTATTTGTAGCTATTTCCAGTGCTTGTTGAATATTTCTTTTTGCTGTTGTGGAGGTCTATGCAGTGAATTTTTCTGTGAATTTAGGGTAAGCAAATTACTTGAATACCTGCAAAAGCTTCTTGGCTGGATAAGCATCACAAGGAAGCTCTTATACCATGTCAAACCACCTCATTTAAAAGCTTAAAACCATTAGAGAAGGGACATTCACTTATTTAAGTTTTTTCCTACAACATATATAGACACACACACACACACACATACATATAAAAGAAAAATAATAGGATGAACACAGAATTTTATACTATGTTAGATGTGGATAAAAAGAAATGTTGCATATCCTTGTCATTACAGATGAAGATATAAGGTGTTCCCTACAATGCAGGTGGCCTTGGCTTCATGTGTAAAGTATAATATACAGTTAATTAACGCTTACCAAGTTAAGGGAAAATGATTTTCAGTCATACTTTAATGTTCAGGACTTGCATAAGGTGTCTACCAATTCATGCCCATTTCCAAAAGGTGGGACACGAGAACATACCGTGTTGTTGCAGACAACTCTAAAAAGCAATTTGTCATATATGAGTATTAAAAATGCCAAGTGAAGAATAACGAAACGGTACATTTTGCACGAACACAAATAGCCAAGTCATATCCATTTCCAAAAGGATGCCACGTTGATGCAGACAACTCTAAAAAGCAATTAGTCATATAAGAGAATACAAATAGCCAAGTGAAGAAAGATCAAACGGTATATTTTGCAATTACCCACGCCACCCCCTTTTTCTCCAGCACACGTCCAACACACAATGAAACAAATAAAAGAAGGAAAAGAGCTTTTTAATAGGAAACCAACGTAAAAAATAAATAAATAAATAAATAAAATACACGTTGCAGAAAGTAGATAAGCTAAAAACAGAAATTTTGGGATAATTTTGAAATAGAGAATAGGAAACGATTCTCAACTTGCCTTGATTACTGAATCACTCATCAGAAGTTCTTCAGCCATCAACTCAAACTCTGATAAAGCATAATGTATGAGCCCAAAGCTGAGAACTGCACCACATGATAGACTAAGTTGTCCTCGAACCTATTCAATAAATTCACAAAAAAATAGTTAGAAACAGAAAATGATATGTAAAATCTTCATACAGAGCAGACATGACATGGTTTTTATAGATCAGAGTACAGCGAAAAACATGAAAACAGAAAAGATAATAAATCCTCACAGACCACATTTAAGGAAATATCATAGGGTCACATCAAAGTGAGATGGTTAAGTATCATACTGGCTACCATAAAGCATAAAGAAGAAATTATCCAGAGAACATAAATCATTCAAAGTAAGAATCCTATAAAGAAACCATAAGAAATAATTTTCATTTTTCCACAAAATAAATGCATACATATGGAAGAACTTAGTTTGAGAAAATAAAAAAAAAATTAACAAAAGAGAAGACAACAGAATTAGCAAGAATATAGAAAAAAAAAATTAAAGGAAAGCATGATGTTAACAAAAAGAAATTGGAGAAGAAAAGGAGTTACTATTTGCTTTGTGCCAAAGATAAGTTAAATTTTTCCTATTTTATGACGTAATTTTGCACTAGTCAAATGCTGGACAACAAATGATCAAGGAACATGGAAATATTATGAACCTATGTACTCAAAGGGAAAACATGATAAGAACTACATTTTGTAGAATGGAGAAGGTTTTCCTATAGAAAAGCATTTCGTGAAAAATGACACCGGATCAAACAAATTGAATTCCCAAAACAAGACATAGGCATCATCTAGTTTCTTTAACTAAAATTCCAACAGTTAGTAGCTCATAAGCAGCATCCTTTAGGGTGTACAAGAAAATTATTGATTATTGATCCTTCATTATATCAAGAAATTACAGACAAACACATTCTAGAAGCCTTCTAATTTGGATTTAGAACATGTAGACACCCACCATTAATCGACACTTAATATATACAAAATTGTAACAGAGATATAGCTTAAAAATGTATTAGAAATTTAGAGTTAATGCTCTATAAGGCATGACTGGGGCCTACCTGAAGCAAAATGGTCCAAAAACGCTCCATGCCTTAGGGATAGGCCTAAGATATAAGTCTCACAGGTTAAGATGATACCTAGGACACGAAAGACTAGTTTTGAGTGCCTCCTAATTGGGGTTCACCAAATTGACAGACCATAAATTTAATTGTCAGAATTATAAATTAAGACGTTGTAAAATGCGTATGAGCTCCAAAGTGGAAAGGAACCTATACTTGCTCTGATATGAAAGAACATAACTATTCATCACATTTATATATAACTGAATATGTATTTATTGCTTCTGTTTCTGTTTCCGCTTATTCTATATTCTTTACTTTTCTCTGCTATCCAGCTATTTTCACTGTTTTAAAATCATTCCACCATTTTCTTTATCTTTAAAATACAGAAGGAATACAGTACTCCTCTCCACCTCAGGACCTATGCCTTGCCCTACACTTCACTCTGTGAAACAGCACTAGCAGATTAAATCCATCAATTAGAAAAATAAAAAGGAGGAAATATTACTAAAGATATTTCACAAAAGCATTGTCAGGCACTAGGATTAATTATTCAACAACCTGAACTCGACTCCAGAGCAAAGGAAATTTTGCTCGAGCACCATTGCGAATATAAACATTTGTCCACAGTGGCTGGTTTGGAAATTGCAGAAGGAGTGTGTCAGTATCTGTTGACATGTTATGATTGTTGATGATGAGTCTTCGAGGGACAGCATCAAAGAATGTCCCAGCAGCACCTGAATTAGCAGGGCAGCCAAAACTTCTTCCCCCTGTCAAAATTTGGCCATGCAGTGTCAATCCTTGAAACAGTATATTGGCACATTCAAAGGTGATGTTCTAAAGTGCAAATAGGATGATAACTGTTATGGCACAAGTTTCTAGAGATTTCTTAGACAAAAAGGGACTGACCAATCTGAACTATGGCATATAGAAAGTGACTGCAAATCCTACAAGTTCATATGAAATCAAATCCCACCACATAGTAGACATAAGAATACTACTCAACCCTTCTTTGGAAAGACAGACATGAACTACTGGCAACTTTCATTCAAAATCACACAATGCAAACCTAACATTGATTGCATACAGAAAAATCACAAGCAGGCAAGCAAGAGTCTGCTACTCACATGCAATTATCATAGAGCTATAACATCAAAAAGAAAAGTCAGACACAGTAAGCATAAGAAAGAACCAATAACTAGATTACTAGTCGGCCCTTCTTTGGAAAGACAGCCGTCAATTTCTGGCAAGTTTCATTCAAAATCACATACAGGGAACCTAACATGGATTGCATATAGAAAATTCCCAAGCAGAAAAGCAGGAGTACTATAATTATCATAGAGCTATAACATAAAAAAGAAACGTCGGACAGAAATTGTTAAAAGATAATTATCTACTTCAGGAGCTTCCCATTCAGAATCACAAACCAAGACTGTAGCCAAACATTTTAAATAAGAATAGTGTCAAAAAGGTGGGGGAATTATGCTTCAAATAGTATATGGGCAGCTTAAAGAAAATTCTTAAGCAGACAAAGATCGACTAACCTCACATGCAATCCATCTTAGAGCATTACATAGACTAATATGTAATCCTGGGTCCATTGATTCAAAATCACATGTTATCGAATGGAAGCTTATATTTCTAAAATATGAAATAGTTAATTTGCCAGTGGGGGTGGGGGGAATGGTTTCACTGGATTCAGCCAATTGGGGCAGGGGGATGATTTACACTGATTACCAACCATTAACAGCTCAAAGGAAAAATCTAGGGATGCAGGTAAGGGTCAATAATCACCTTTTTACCATCATATAGCTAAAGCTTAGAAAGATCATTTCTCTTGTTTGTATGCGGTATAAAAGAATTGTTACTAGAAAACTACTGTTGAAACAGATTTACTGCTAGATTATAAAACGCGATGACAAGTAAACCTAAATGAAGCATTTAGTGATATTGAAAGGCAAGTTACAATGATATATGAAAAATGAGTTGGCACTAGACTATGAAAACCTGGAAAGTATTCCAACACTATGTTCACATACCAATGATTTGGTGACAAATTGAAAGGCATATTCAGTATTATGAGCACCAAAATCCTGCTCGTAGTAAAACCTAAGTCTACTCGAAAGTTGTCAATGCATACCATTCATGTAGTAACCAGCCTTAAGAATCATATAACATTGTTGAGATTCAATCTATCTCTTCTATAGTTTATTCAAGGTTTCCTCTTTACTCATAATAAAACTCACAAAGCAATTATTTAACCATTGAGATAGATGTTTCTCTCATAAAATATTAATTGCAAGGTTTAATGATGACAACTCATAGAAAAGTTAACAGGTCTCACCGTGGACCAAAAATACAGGTTCATCATGCCTGCTAAAAACATTAACAGAAACTCTTCCACCACCACCTCCAGCAAATCCATTACCTCCAGTAGCACTTATCCTGCCACTGCCTGTCCTGTTTTTAACAAAAGAACAATCAGCCACAACATGATTCTGGCCATTACAGTATCTGGGAAACAAAAATGATTTACAGGGAACAAATTTCAAGGTTAAACACATACAAATTAATATAGAGGTACAGATTCAACACCTATCAAACAAAAATTACAAACAAATAGCTCTTGAAATCCAAGTCACATAAAGCAGGAGCGTAAGTAGAATTGTAGAGGGCTATTGTGAGTGCTAAAGCATCAAAGTAAAAGTTTTCTAGAGGGCAAGAGTGCAGTGGTGTCAATAGACCAGCTTAGAGGGAACCAACGTGGCCAGTTGTGGTTGCTAAGGACCTAGTTGTTAGAAACAGCAAGGAAACCAACAAAGATGCCAAAAATATTCACATAATTGACCTCAAATTTTTCAGAGACAAGGCGTAGCTTGTTATTCTTTTATTGTTGTTTTTGACAATCTTGTCCAAGTTGTACAACAATAGACATGTAGGCTTTCCGTAATGTTTTACAACCTATCGCCTTTCAATCCAAATTCCAAAGTGAAGAAATGAGAGAGCTGCTTGAACATCAACTCCATCTTCCCATTGCATAATATTAAATGCACCCACCCTTGGACCAAAGAGGGGATTGAAAGTTATATGGTTACATCGGTGCAGCTTGCACCTACAAAGTGATGTGGTATCAAAAATTATCTTCGGTCCACAAAAGTCTCGAAAAAGTACTCTATATTTATTTATTTTTTTAAGGTCTGTATATTTCAATGGATCCTTCTCTTATAAGCCTACATAGCATAGAATACTGGAGATATTGTATTAGTTGATGGTTTAATAGATTTCCTGTAAGTTGATAGTTCGCCTAATTTAATACTGAGCTCTTTATGTATATCACTGATGCATTCGTAACTTACAACAAGATACAGACCTAAACTTGAAAATATCTCACATGAAATAATTTAACATAAATCCACATCACAGATTTTTTTTACTTTTTTATTTTTTATTATTGCTTTCTTTTTCGGGAGGGGAGGTATAGGGAAGAGAGGTATCAATCCTTTAACCCCTGACCCCAATTATGGAAACGGCCATCCTAAACCAACTAGGACAAGGTGAATTGGTAAATCCGTATCACAGTTCTGAACATAGACCTTAAGTAATTCCTCTATCAAAATCATTTAAACGAAGAGCTAGAGAAGCTAAAAGACCCTAGTGCTCACGTTAAAGAAGTTCAGCATCAAGGGAACTGTCGGGGCATAAATTACGTGAGAAGTTAGAAGAACCTTGCCACATGTGGAATCAAGCGAAGACCAAGGCTTGAAACAGATTTACGCCAGGAAAACTAAAAGAGGAATTTCTAAGATAACTACCAAAAAAAGTACAGGGAGAAAAAGAATATCAGTTTAACTTACAGATATCTTATGANAGTGCAGTTCCTACAGTAGGAAATATGCATCCATACAGTTTACACTGAAAGCATTGTAAGTAATCTAAGTACACATAAAAAGCGAATTGGACATATAACTCAAAGAGTGTATATATGATGCAAAATGGAAGCAGATAGCTGAGATTCACATGGTAAATCATCTTTGTCGTCCAAAGACAATGCAACGTTGACCTCTATGGTAAAGATTCATAACGAAAGGAACAAAGCACGGTTGGACTACAATACATTACATTTTTGGTGACTTGATGTAAATACTGCCACCAGACCCTCCTCCGCCTTTGATCCCACCAGACCCTCCATTGGCCAAAAGCAATCCGGATACATCTGCAATATCTTTTACCTCCAACCAAATTCTCCCACCCCCTTTGCCACCATAATCCTCCTCCCTATTTGTGGTTCCACCTTTACTCCCATAACTCCTTGGTTCCCCCAGGGATTCCCAAGAATACGTATCCCCACCCCACACATCCTCAGGCAGCTTCTTATTATCCATTACGCAGCTTGCACCCCGCCCCCCATGTCCCCCGCCTCCACCCTGCACCTCTTTAGGTGTTCCAGTGGAGTCCTCCGGAGGCTCCCCCGCTAATGCTGTCACGTTAATGAGTGAATCCCCAAATAAACTCACATTCCCAGCTACTATATAGACCGACCCAGCTACAATTTTCGCAAATGGGTTCAACCTAAATTCACCGGTGATGTTGATCTCAATTGAACAGCCCAATTCCGGGCAGGTCAAAGATATCCCCTGGAGAATGAACAAATTCCCATTACCTTCAATATAAACGTCTTGTGTAATATTCAAGCTGTAGCTTAGCTCACAGGTTGTATTAAGGGAGCCAATGCCTTTAAGATCCTGGCAGGAGAAGGAAGGAGGGTGCATCGGCGGAGGAGGAGGCGGGGGAGACGGCGGCGAGTAATCCCCCCGAAATGGTTCCGATTCATCATCATAGTCTATAATAGAAAAATCTGAGGGTGAACAAAATGCTTTAAGAATTGGGTTTTTGAGGAAAAGGAAAATGGAAGAGTAAAGAAAAAGCGAAAATAGAGTGGCCATGAAAGTTCATAAATTGAGTTGGATAATTGTGCGAAATGTGAAATGCCCAGGTATGTATAATGTGCGTATATTTGTATGAATAGGAGAGTGTATGCATGTATAGGTGGAGAGAGAAGAGGTAGAACAGGTGGAGAGAAGACGAAGAGTTCGGAAGCTGGTTTCATTTTCCTCCAAGAGTGTGCCCTTGTCAGCAGAGAGAGAGAGAGAGAGAGAGAAGCAGGGGAAAGAGGGAACCTTTTTAAAAGTGAAAATTACACCACAACTATTTAAAATAAAATATTTAATACTCACAAAATTATTAATATTAATTTCCATAAGCCCATGTTTGAGTCACATTATTTTTCTCATTCTTATTCTTCTATTCATTTTCAACCACACATTCTTTAATAAAATAATATTTTTCATCACATCAATAATTTTTCCATCTTTTTCAACCACATATTCTCATTCACATTACTTCAAAAAAATGCATTCTCTCATTTTAATATGCATCAAACACACTCTAAATACCGAAAAATTATAGCGTAATTGATTATTAATGGTTAATTTCTTTTTATTTTATAGGAACATGATAACTGAAAACATTCAATGGATAAGCAAAATGATGCATCCAAGTAAATCATATAGTTGCAGAAATTTCGTTTCAAATTAGCCTCCACTGTTAAACATATATCCGAGAGTATATAACTCCATTATTTACCTTTTTGTTTGGCTTACTTGATGTTATTTTGAGACATTGAGGACAATGTTCAATTTACGTTGGAAGGCTTCAAACTTCTCTTCTAAGAAATAAACCCCACGAGTAATCATCAATAAATGATTGCATATGCATATAAGGCTTACCTAAACATGATGGAGTGGAGACTCTGGCAAAGACGTTTGCATGAATGAGCTGGTCAACTTCACCCCAGTCCTGTACATGCGCAAAGAATGTCTAAATCCCTCTTCTTTTCCTAAACCTAGGAGAACACTCTAAAATATGCCAACAAAGATCTCATTCAATACTTGAAAAAGTTTGAGTGGGACGAACATTAAATTTTTTATTACTTTTGTGTGATGTCTAAAATTTTTTAAAAATTTCAAAATGATTTTCTTTTTAGTTTGCTTGCTTATGCGGATTAAGTAACCTTACCGATTATAATTTATATACTTGAAGCTATGTATTGATTTATGGACTATGAATAAGTTACATGCTTATAGTAATTTATGCTTGTTCATGTGAAATTTGATATTATTTATGCACATAAATTTATTTTTGCAATGTAAAGGAATGAGTTGATTCATGCTTGATAGGTTGAAATAATAGAACTTAGATGCTAAACCCAAAAATACTACATTATACATTCTTAAACCATTTTAGCATAGTTTGGGATGATTGAACTGTTCTAAACAGATATTTAGATGAATGAATAGTCCACGTGTGAACATTTTTGTGTGGATTATTTTAGGCCAATAAAATGAAAAATAGGTGGGAAACTCAAGTTAGATGTTGATTTTTTAGCATAAATGTTTAATGAGGACATTACACTATTTGTTGCATAAAACAAGGAAAAAACTATCATTATTTATGAGTGAAAGATATCTTATAAAAGATCTCAATGAAGACATTTAGCCTAGTTTGGTAATCATTCTTTTAAAAATCTTTTTCTTTCATACTATTTTCAATCATACATTCTCACAGTAAAAAAATATTCACATAAACCCAAATTTTTTTATACTTTTTAACGACACATTCTCCAAAAAATTACTATAAAAAACTCATTCTTTACAAAAAAAAAAAAAA
>CAIGRT010037561.1:4826-20143 GCA_903798405.1 Fraxinus platypoda
TTTTTTTTTTTTTTTTTTTGTGTAAAATGCATTTTAAAATAGTAGATTGATAGAAAATATGTGGTTAAAAATGAAAGAAAAGTTTTTGGATTGCGTGTAATAATATTTTATTAAAGGATGTGCAGTTGAAAAGAAGAAAGAGAAAAATGTATTTTGAAAACAAATGAAAACCAAACAAGGGCTTAATATGATGCCATAGTCACCACAAGAATTTTTTTGTCTATTTCTTCAATTTCCTTATCAGCATGGCAAACATTCCTCTTGTTAGATATCAAGATTGAAGTTAAAGGTTTAAATTTGAAGTTTTAAAAAATCCCACAATCTCCCTTCTGTTTAATGATTTTTCTTAGTTCGACCCTCACCTCCTATCGCACCAGAACCAGTCGTCGATCCCTCCAAACCTGAGGAAGTAACAGTAGTATACCCTTCTGAAGGGTAACTAGAATTGAATGAGTAGTTAGTGATGTACAATAACAAGTGGGAATTGTTGATAATTCTGGTATTCGGGGCCAAAGACATAAAAAAAAACACAAGCCACACAAAAAAAGTTGTGATGGAGCCACATAGCCACTGTGCATTGACTCTGTTCATACGAGTAATGTTATTTAGCAAAAATACCAGTTTTGATGATACTAATACGACATTAAGCCCCTGTTTGACAATCATTAATTGTGGGAAAAAAAAGTTTTGGAGTGTTTTTTTTAGGATAATGCGTAGTTAAAAAGTAGGGAAAAATTTTGAGTTTACGCGAAGAAAATTTCATTTGTGAATATGTATATGAAAATGAGTATGTAAGAAAAAAAGAGTTTGAAAATAATGATTGTCAAACATAGGCTAACTGAGAGGTATTATTAAATGAATTACTTAATTCTACATTTCATTGAGTCGTTACTTAGCGTTACTTAAACTGATATTGTAGCACCAGTGATAGCTAAATAACATTATTCTGCTTTGATTCCTTATTTAAAAAATAAAAAATAATAATAATAAAAACACTAAAAAGGTTGGTTTTGTCTTGTCGCTATGAATGCTGCCGTTGGGATGCATCCAACGACCAGCTTTTCGCCATTATTGTAACTGGGCCCTACCATGTTTTATTAGTCAAGGTGTGTGATGCATGTGCAGCGGATGGATTTGGGAGCGTGATATGGGATTGGATAGTATTAGTCTCGTTTGGTAGACATTTGAAAATAAAAATAAAGAGGAGGCCTACCAAGTCGAATTCTTCTTTTAAAATTTTTGTGTCGTTTTAAAAAATTTGGTATCCAAGGTATTGCACAATTGTTTTTTTTTTATGATGTAACAGATTTTCATTCATTTTACATTTATTGGTACTGGCGAACAAAATTTTAAAAATTAAAAATTGGCGACAAAATATTAAGGACATTTTGGCACGAACGTAAATGGACAATAATGTGCAATTATGTAGATAAATTACAGAGTGTGGTAGAAAAATGATTAGTATTATAGCATCTCTAAATTTTATTGAATATGTTGGGGTTTATTGGTAAAGTCTGAAAATTGAGTTTTTCTTTTTTCAAATTTTTAGGGAGCCAAGCGAAAAATTGCACATCTTTTGACATTTATTATGGTGATGGAGGACTTTCAAAAGGTTGTAAGATTGACGATTTTGCAAATTTCGAGAAAGATTGAAACTAATTTGCAAGTTTAGAATAGTTGGAAAAGTTGATTTTAGACTTTTTCTCAATTTGGCTTCACTTATGATCTTTGGATGCAGAGTGCATTTCAAAATAGTATTTTGTTAGATAATATGTGGTTAAAAAATAAAAAAAAGTTTTGAATTTACGTGTAAAATTATTTTATTCAAAAAAGTATGGTTAAAAATGAATTTCGAAAAAATGTATCTTAAACGAATGTGTGTCAAACAAGAGCATATCCCAAAGATGTGAAAAGGCTAAATAGTAATTAAGGTGTCCAATCTTTTACGCCAACTCTATTTGCATTCCTATCCATCGCAGAATGGTGAAGAATTGATTTTGAATAGTGATATGATGGAAAATGTATGGTTGAAAAAGAAGATAAGATTATTGATGTGATTGAAAATAATATTTTATTGAAGAATGTGTGGTTGAAAATGAGAATTGATTTACTGTAAAAAAGGAGAATCCCTACCAAACAGGCTCATAGACTAAGCTGAAACTTCCAATTAGGATTGATCCAATGGAACCCCACCCTAGTCGTCTACTTTGAGGCTCAACCATTTCTAGTTCTCTGGAGCGTACAAACTTGATATGACCGTCCATAGTGTAAATTTTCTAAAATTTTGCAATTTTCACTGCACAGCAAAGGCGCATCAATCACGCTGCAAATAAATAATTTTTTGACAGAAAGTTATTACAGATAACATATGGCACGGCATCATTGGAGAGTAGGGAAAAAAAATACAGTCAAATCACATTTTGCCATGTCAGCTTCAATACACATTCTGTAAAAAATTTCCTGCCCTTGGAGCTTTATTCAATGCGCATATTGAATCATTGATGAGGCATCAACATCCGCAATAGTTTGATGACAGAATTATGTTAGGGTGAATGAAAACAACAATTTTTTATGGCTTAAAACTTAAAAGGCCTGGTTGAGAGTTTTGGTTCTTTTTCTTTTTTATTTATTTATTTTGAGTGACACAATTTATGAGGGGTTGAGAAAATCGGTTCTTACTAATTTTTTGGACATCGATTTTGAATGTTTTAAAAATCACCTTAAACCGATGTAATTTAATTTTGACAATTTCTCTTAACCAGTGTTTTAAAAAACTCGTCTAGATGTCGCCTAGGTTCAAAACTCGGATAGAACGCCTCGCTTTACGCCTAGACACTTTTTTTTCAAATCCTAAAAGGCTAGGTTTTTTCATTCACTCTTTCATCTTCCCTAGCCGCGCTATTTTTTTTCTTTTTTAAAAATCTTTTATTTGACTTGAATTTATTAATTTTTTATTTTTTTTAAAAAAAATCTTTGTTTGACCTTATTTCAAGTTTTTAAATGACTTTATATGCACAAAAAGTAAAAAAATGACTTTATCCGATAAAATGGTTAAATAAGGTTTAAACTAAAGTGCTATCTACATTATGTAATTATATTCTTGAGACTCATTATTTTATTGAAAATATTGAAAGTATATAAGAAGTTCTTATAAATCTATTAAGTATGACTTGTCTAGTTGAAAAATGAAATTGTAAAAAATAGTCTAGTATTTGCATTTCAAAAACTTGAAAATTGTATAAATTATTAAGTAAATATAATATTTTATAATTTTAGATGTTTGGTATGTACTAATCAAAGTTGAACGTGTATCACACATTATTTTGAAATACTTTATAAGTGCTGTAAAAGTAATCTTTGATACTAATTTGTTGAGAGGATTTGATGAGTTTCAAACGAACTAAATAAAATAAAATTTAGGATATAAATTTATAAAAGTAATCTTTGATACTAATTTGTTGAGAGGATTTGATGAGTTTCAAAAGAACTAAATAAAATAAAATTTAGGATATAAATTTAAAAAAAAAAAAAGAACATTGTACTCTCAAAACTTATGGTGCATTTGATTTGTGTTTTTGTTTTCTATTTTGAATTCATTTTTTGTTTTCTGTTTTGAGGGATTATTTTAAGATTGTAGAAAACGCGTTTGGTTTGTTATTCCGAAAAACTGTTTCTCAAAACAAAAAAACTAGAAAAAAAAGTTTGGTTTAAAAATTTTAGAAATAATTTTATGACATTTTTTTTTCAATTACTTTGATTATTTAGTAAAACGTATCAATTTTATACTTATATGTGATTATTTAGTTTTATGAGTATTTGTATTTGGGTAGGTTTTGTGTAATTTTATTAATTATTTTAATTTGGGAAATGTTTAAGTTCATTTTTCTTGTTTTGAGTTTTTTTAGAGTGTGTTTGATAGGGTGGAAATAAGGTGGAAAATGGAATTGGTTTTCCATTTTCCAGTTTTATGCTTGTTTGATTACTTTTATTTTCTTGGCAATTTGAATTCCTCAAGGAGGCCACACGCTCACAATTTCCATGAAAACCTTGAAATCATTTTCCCACCTTTTAGGTGGGAAATTGATTTCCAGGTTTTTTTTTTTTTTGTTTTTTTTTTTTATGTTTTCTGCAATAACACCAAATTTCATGACCAAGTGTAAAAAAAAATTTCACTTTCATGGACAATTTTGATGCAAACGAAGGCCAAACGAACACTAAATTTTGATGAAAAAAAGATTTTTTAAGAAACATTTTTTTTTCTTTTTTTTCTTTTACTTTTTTGACAATGGAAACAAATTTCATAACCAAGTATGGAAAAAATTCTCACTTTAATGGACAATTTTGATACAAACGAAGGTCAAACGAACACAAAATTTAAAAATTTTTCAGGTGGAAAATTATACCAATCAAACACACTTGAAATCATTTTCCCTGCAAAACATTTTCAAGGCAAATATTTTCCCTATAAAACATTTTCTTTCCACCCATTTTCCACCCTTGCAATCAAACGCACCCTTAGTGTTTTCATTAAAAGCACTCAAAATATCAAAAAGTCATTTTGAGTTTTATGTTGTAAAATTTTCCTTGTTTTTGAAAACGCATTTTTGAAAATAACATACTAAACACATTTTGAGTATTTTAGAAAATTGAAAACTAAAAATGATCTAAAACGACAAACCAAACGCACTTTGATTCAATATTTTTGTGATGATGAAATACTATAAATTAGCAACATTTTTATGCTACATTTGATATATAAGAATTAATTGTTAATACATGAATCTAAACACCCATTAAAATTTTTAGATACATAAATAGAAATAAAATAACTCTAGATTCATGTAGTACAAGATTCATCAAGTCAAGATTTATTGAATTTAGATTAATGTGAATGTTAATTAATTGAAAATTAATAACACGAAATTCATACATAACATGGATTTTGTAAAAAAATTAATATTCAATATATTATAGATCATTTTAATATTAAATAATTTTAGAGTAATTAAAATTTTTAAATAATATTAAAATAAAAAATTCTTTTTTACGCCTAGAGCTCATCTAGATTCGCTTAAGCTCGTAAAGTTTGAAACTTGACCCTACGTCTAGTCACACTTTACGCTTTTTAGAACACCACTATGAACTCATCAAATTGGTGGGTTTTGACCCTTGTTCTCCCATTCTCTTCTAATTTACCTTCTATAAAATAACTATTTCTAACCAAAATATTTTGTTAAAAGCTATCTTGTAAAAAAACATTAATTAAAAAAATATCTATAAGCAAAAAAATTGCTTTATAAGTAAAAAATTACTCATAAGTCAAAATTAATTATAAGACAAAAATTAAATTATAAAATATAAAAATTACTTATAAGTAAAAATTTCATTTATGCGAAATAATTATTCAAAAGTACAAGATTAATTATAATTATAAAAAATTTACTTATAAGTAAAAAAATACTAAATTAAAATTTTAAGTAAATATTAAATTTTTTTGTGAAAGATTACTTATTTTTATGAATAAATTATCATTTATGAGCAAAAACATTTCATACAAAATTATAAAAATTGAAAATTTCACTAAGGGGCATATATGTAATTTTATTCTTTCAAAAAACTTTTGAAATTGATGAATAATAATCTCTCGAGCTTAAATTGAACCATTTTAAAAACTGCTATTAAAACCACTCAAAATCAAATATTTCATAAATACTCAAAATCGATACTTAAAATAAAAAATGCTATAACACGTACCCAAAACTCCCAAGCAAACCCTAAGGAAATTGAGTCTCACCATAAGTTATTTAGGCAATCACTTAAGGTCATGCATTTTTGCAAGGCCCAATAGATTGAAGTATTTAACATTAACAACGGAGTTTTTGTCATTGATAAATTACAAAAAAAAAAAGTGGAAATTACAAAAAATCAGTATTTTAAAGTTTTGATTTCAAATTTCAGATATAAACTTTATTTAACAAAATCAGATATTAATTCATCTATTTAATCGATCTTTTCTCTCTAAATCATAATTACAAAATCCTAAATATCCCAACCAAAACCCTAATTATTTCATCTCTCTGTCTATCCGCCGCCGTCGCCACACAGCCGGCACCACCACCGCCAGCACGACCTCACTTCTTTATCTATTCTCACATCTCATCCTCTCTCTGTTGCGATGCGAAGTGACCTGAGAGAGGCGCCGCCTATCGAACCCGATAACACAACGCTAAGGCATTTGTTGAACACTACTGTTGATGCGAATCGAGCTGGGCTCGCGACTCTGTACCAGGAAGGTCGATGTTGACCTTTGAGGGCTAGAAGATATGGGATGGCAAATATTGTGGCGAAGCCCACCAGTTTGTCATTCCAGCAGTGCAAGCACCAGATCACAACCGTTGATTGTCAACCATCTGGACTCGTCGGTAGTATGCTTGTTTTCATCTCAGGCAATCTCCAACTCGTCGATGAACAGCACGTGCTCAAGTTTAGTCAGATGTTCCATTTGATGCCAACACCACAAGGAAGCTTCTATGTGTTCAATGACATTTTGATCCCAAAATCAATTGCAACAAGAAGCTCTTAGGTGCAAGGTTCTTCTCTACAGGTTACAATATGGTTTTGTGTTTGGAAAATTGTGCTTGAAAAAGTGGTTTTGTGTGATAGAGGGATCAGTGCAGGGGTGGAAGGGTGCAGATGTCATGTGTGGTGGGTTCAGATCTGGTTGGTGGTGGTGATGTTGGTGGCCGTAGTGTTGTGTTGTTGTTGTTGGTGGTGGTGTTTGTGGCAGTGGCGGCGACGGCGACGGGACGGGACAGGACGAGATGAAGAGTGCTTGTGAGGATGACTGGATGGTGGTGACGTGGTGGTGGAGGAGGCGCCGTTGGTGTTGATGATGGTGGTGGCACCGCGTGGAGTGTAGTGGGGCTGCGGGATGGTGGAATATGGGTTAGGCTGTGTGGTGGTGTTGTTTTGTGTGGTTCCGATTTTTGTGGGGGGGGATCTGGCAGTTGAATGGCGGCGGCGATTGTGTTGTTGAGGCAGTTGTGAGGTGGCATCGTGAAGGTTGGTTGTGGTTACTAATTATTTGGTTAACTGTAACCATTTAATTGGTTAATATGTGACCAATAAATAAATTGTGACAAAAAAATAACTTGTGATCTAAAAAATTGTTAATTTGTGATCAATAATTTGGCAATTTGTGACTGTCTACCAAGTTGTGATTTATAATATTTGTAATTTGTGACCCATAAATAAATTGTGCCATATAATTTTTTTATTTGT
Organism: Fraxinus platypoda; assembly: GCA_903798405.1. Classification (NCBI taxonomy): domain Eukaryota; kingdom Viridiplantae; phylum Streptophyta; class Magnoliopsida; order Lamiales; family Oleaceae; genus Fraxinus; species Fraxinus platypoda. The sequence continues at coordinate 12,108 of CAIGRT010037561.1, forward strand.
AACTAATGAACAAATTGTGACTTATAAAATTTTTGAATTATGACCGTAAAATAATTTGAGACCTATAAAATTTCTGATTTGTGACCGCAAAATAATTTGTGACTTATAATTTTTTTGATTTGTGACATATGAACAACTTGTGACCTATAAAATATTTGAATTGTGATCATAAAATAATTTGTGACATTTCAATTTTTGATTTGTGACCTATAAAATTTTTGAATTGTGATCGTAAAATAATTTGTGACCAATTATATAGAATTCGTGACCAAATTATATAGAATTGTGACCTTAATATATTTAATTAATAAAAATATATGTTTAATTAATTAATTTTAAAAAAAATTAAAAAAAATGAAATTTGAAATTTTAAACCTTAATATCTTAAGTTTGAAATGAGTGAAACGTAATCTCTTACTTATGAAATTTTCTCAAAAAAAAATAAAATAAAATAAAAAATTGGAATATTAGCTTTAATAATTAAAAATAATTTAATATTACAAAAAAAAAATTTGGTTTGTAATGTTAATAAATACGTAAATATTTCAATATAATAATTTGTCGGCAGAAAATTTTCAATAAATAATTTAATTAAAGTATAGAATTAATTTTAATGAATAAAATATTTATCAAAATAAAATCAAAATCAAAAATAAAAGAAATCTAAAATTGTCGATAAAATATTAAAAGATAAAAATAAGTGAACGATCAACAACAAAACACCATAAGTGATTCCCGAAGATATCATAAACAGTGTACCATCAATAGTTGACCGATGTGCACTGGGGATAGCTGACAAATGTGCGTCAATGATCGTTGATGGTTATCAAAGATTCTATTCAAATCACCAAATGATGTAATTTTTTGTTAGATGTGATTCTGTCGGTGGTCATCTTTCATTTAAACTTTTTTTATGATTACTTTTTAAAAGATTCTCTTAATTATTTTGCCTAAAGCTCTCAAATCGTTTTAGCTGCTTGAACCATAATGAACACATCCAGAATGGCTCAACTCCAGCAAAACAAATATTGAGATCAAGTAATTGTTTGCATTTCCTAGAAAATATATCAATTTTTTGCATGACAAAAAGTGATTCTCTATTATTTTTTTTGTCTTATACATGTTGTGGCCCTCTCTCTATAATCTTCTAACTATATAGATATTCTAGAAGTTAAATCTGATTATTGTACATGCAATCATTCATATGTGTAGGAATAATAGGTTGATTTGTGGCAAGAGAATAAGTGTATAAAATATTAGATTACACACACGATTCAACAATAACAATAGAATAAAATAAGTATGGTTGGATATGGTCTGTTTCGGTTTGGTTCTCCTTAGAATCGAATCGAACTCGAATTTTTGAATATTTAGCAAATGGAACCATCAGGTCCAAATTTAATTATGGAACTGTTCGGGTTCGGTTTGGTTCTCGGGTTCAGTATAATAATTAATTTTTTTGATATTTACAACAGCGTTACCTTAATTCAACTAATGACATGTTCAATTTTAACTCTTACAAAATAACGCAGTCTAATCTCGTGATATCTTTTGGTCATCTCTTTATTGAGTTTTCCATAAATTTGACAATTAAAGTCACATGAAGAAAAAGACAACGAGCTTACAATAATAAAGAGAGACTTTCAATCGATTTCTCCATATAGAAACAACACTGCGGTAGAATAAGATATTTGAGTAAAATTTAGATCAATTTGATTAATTGGACTTGGGCTAGAAATTAAAAATAGAAAAATCATATTTTGGGTTTGGGTTAAATTAATTAGTTAGCAAATTTATTTTTAAAAAAATAATTTGGCTTATTTAAAATAAAAAAAATTGGGGATATTCGGTTCTTATTCAGTTTTTCGATTCTTGATTGAGAATCGATACCCGTCGCTTCTCACTTCAGATATCCGTTCAGGTATTTAATTTAAAAAGAACTGCTCGATTCGGTTCAGTTCGGTTTAGGTTTGGTTCGATCGATTCGGTTCGAAAGTTTTTTCCAACCCTAAACTTACTTGAGCTCCAGCAAACTTATATCCCATCTTAGTATATCGTAAAGAGGCCCTATCCTAAAAAACTCCAGCACGCTCAACTCATGTCTCATAATAAAGTTAAGTTGCACTCCTTACAAACGTGTCCTAGTAATTGGTGGAATTGTCAAAAAGTGTAGATAAAAAACTTTTTTACATTGTGCACAAGCTCGTGTGAGTACATTTTGTTGTCCTTGAAATCAATAGACGCATACCTCCATTTCTGCAGCAAGATCTAGATAATGCTTGCACTTGGTGGCGGGACGATCATAATTGATATCCTCGAGATGCATCCAACATTAGAAATCATTTGGAGATGGACCTCCTATACCGAGAAAAAACAAAAAAACAACACAAATGTAGAATATAGACCTTTTCAGGAACTCAATATGTGGTATTTGTGTGTTGTATAATATAATCTCTGGTACGAGCAGTATAATCAAAAGTCTTGAGGAAATAACCAGTACCATATTGATAATTTCTTTAACATATTCAAGTTCGCTAGCAACTTCATACTTGACGCACTGTATTTTATCATGTCCAACTTAACATAGTCATAGCAAAAGATATCAAGAAATTGATCTTGATTGCATTCCCATCATCATAATAGCTACTTGATAAAACTTTCAAAATTGTCGCACTTTCAAATTCTCCATCAATTTAAAGAAAAAAAAAAATCCTCTCAATGACATATTAGTCTGCTCTAGTAATTTTCCAATTGTAAATAAATATATAAAAAGGCATTATTAACATAGAAATTTACATTACCACAAGGAGCAATCTGATTTTAATAATCAATATTATAACAAAATAATGAAAAACCTTCTCATATCATCAAATGTGTGCTGAAGAACGATCAATGAACAATATTTTAATTACTATTTTTTGTTTGCAATGTCCATATCCGCATTTTAATGAAACAATAAGATTCAGAAGCTATGACAATACTTTTGAATATACATGACTATAGTAGTACATATATGATACATAGTAAACAATCATAAGTGCTCCTTTTGTGTAAGGCACGGAAATTTGTTGCTACATAATGTCAAGATTATCTGAAACAAGTATATGCACGGAAACTGAATGAGAAATAACCGATTATCATCTCAAAATAGTGGTAATGTGATCTAATGCAGATATATAAAAAAAAAAAAAAAAAAAAGAGTAAACTATCCAAACAGATACAGAAGGACAGTTTACTTGGTTTTTATTGGTTTAGAGTGTTTTTATTTATATGAAAGTCACAATGTGAGGATCAAATTGTACAAGATCAAAGTTGAGGGACCTTAAATGCAAATTACTAGAGGATTTGTGTACAAAAAAAAAAATGAAACCATTTTCTTGGTTTTGGGCAGAGAAGTAGCCCCAGGCGCCAAATTTAGAGGACTTATGTGCAAAAAGAAAAAAAAAAAAAAAAACGAAACTACTTTCTTCGTTTTAGGCAGAGAATTGGTGCCTAGACGCCGAATTTCCTACACATATAAAAAGAGTGAGGAGGCTTGTCACTGTAGAAATTATGGTATGTCCAAAACGACACCGTTTTGTGAATGGCAGAACGACGCCGTTTTAGTAATTGGATTTTTATACCTCCAATAATGCGACCTTGTTGTCTTAGGGTTTTTCCTCCGTCTTGTTTGTTTGAGATCTTTCAGTCTCTCTTCGTTTCGAACTCTTCTCCGCCGTCCCTTCGTCGTCGTCGATCTGGTACCTCCCGCAAATTCGACTTCGGTTCCCTGGTCATCTAATTTTGGTCGTTGGTCTGCTCATCCTCGTCGATCTACTCGTGTTTTGTTTTTTTTTTTTTTTTGGTGTTTTTTCCTTCGATCTTTTTTTTTTTTTCAACTACTTTCAATTTTTGGGTTTTCATCGCCTTCTTTGGGTCGATCTAGCTTTGTTTAGTCGTTGTCTGCCTTTTGTTGCCTTTTTTCGGGTTGTCAGTGTTGTAATTTTCGAATTTTTTTTGCTGTCTGGGTTGATTCTCGCTATGAAAGGGCTCGGATCTTAGGTGGGTTCCTTCGATCTTTGTTTTTTTTTTTCACCTTCTTTCAAATTTTGGGTTTTCATCACCTTCCTTGGGTCGATCTAGCTTTGTTTAATCGTCATGTGACTTTTGTTGCTTTTTTTCGGGTTATCAGTGTTATAATTTTCCAAAAAAATTTCCTGTCTGGGTTGATTCTCGCTGTGAAAGGGCTCGGATCTTGAGCGGGTCGAAAAAGGTAAGGTTTTTTTTTCTTGTTTCCTTGCTTGTCATTCATTTTCCAGGAGAAGATTATTCATTTTGTGTAATTTCTTTACGTTCTTGCTTGGACACAGGACGAAGAACGAGGTTGAAAGGAAAAAGGAAACACCTTGGACAGAAGAAGAATGTAGGTATAACAATCACTCAGAGATTCACATTCTAATGGTCATGATTTTTGGCTAAATATTTAATTTATTTATTTTGTTCTGGATATGAAATGAGAATTCTATACAACCATTGAATTTTTTTTTTAAACTTCAATTGAAAAGAAACGAAAATCTTTATTATTCTTAATGCACGTGGAGGGTTTTTTAATCTTGAAAATATCACAGAATTTTGGGTTTATGCTCTGTGAATTTCTTTCAGATTTTTTTTTGGGATAATTGTTTAACGTGGATTAAAAACCATATCGTTTCAATGTTGTTATTGAAAATTTCGGGAATGTAACTTCTTCTTTTGTTTGTGTCTATTGCCTTAGTTTGCAAGGAGGTTAGGTTGTTGAATAATAAACAATAAAATTGACAAAGAAAATGAAAACTTGAAGAAACAGAAATTGTTTGTTTAAAGGTTTTAAGATTTTGCAAGACAAAGGTTGAAGAAGAGTGGTCGAGCTGTAATCTAGAATTTGGGTTTAAGACGCAAAAAGAATAGTTAAATTAATGAAGAAGAAAATTTTGGAATTGGGGGCATATATTTCGATTCCTACCTCATTTTGTCTTAGGGTTTTCTCTATTTCTGTCGCTCTCTCTCTTCATCTCTTCACTGCCACTCCTAGGGTTTTCTCTGTCTCTCTTCGTCTCTTAACTGTCGTCCCCTTCTTCGTTCATTGATTTCATCACCTTTCTTGGGTCGATCTAGCTTTGTTGATCGTCATCTGCCTTTTGTTGCTTTTATTTTCGCTGTCTAAGTTGATTCTCACCGTGAAAGAGCTCGGATCTTGGGTGGGTCAAAAGAAGTGAGGTTATTTTTTCTTATTTCCTTGTTTTACGTTCGATTTTTTTCCAGGAGAAGATTGTTCGTTTTGTGTGATTTATTTACGTTCTTCCTGTGTAAAAACTTTGTTGTTGTTTTTTTTTTTTCCCTTTTTCTTTTGCTTTTGTTTTTCCTTCGATTTTCTTTTCCTTATCTCAATTTCTGGGTCTTCATCACCTTCGTTGGGTCGATCTAGCTTTGTTAATCGTCGTCTGCCTTTTGTTGCCTTTTTTTTTTTTCAGGTTATCAGTGTTCTAATTTTCGAACTTTTCTCCCTGTCTGAGTTNGTTTTCATCACCTTCCTTGGGTCGATCTAGCTTTGTTAATCGTCGTCTGCCTTTTGTTGCCTTTTTTTCGGGTTATCAGTGTTCTAATTTTTGACCTTTTTTCCTTGAGATGATTCTCGCCATGAAAGGGCTCGGATCTTGGGTGGGTCAAAAAAGGTAAGGTTATTTTTCTTGTTCTCTTGTTTTTCTCGTGATTGTAAGGTCATTTTTAAATTTTTAGCTGTATTTATGTTTGAAATAAATTTTTATATAATTCGGTGATTCTGTAGGAAATAAATTCATAAGTTTTGAGATGAAACTGTAGGAAATTCACCTAATTGCTTTAGATATTATTTCCTTGCTTTTCGTTCATTTTGGTCCAAATGTTCTTTGGTAAATATTAGATTTTTCAATAAAGCAGCATACAAAATACAATGTGATTTTTTCCCTTAAAGTTATCGAAAGATGTTAGAAAATTGAAATTAGCTTTAAGATGCTGTTGATGGAAGAATTCAAATTGCCTTCTATTAAAGCATTAATTTTGCATCGAGATGGTGATTAATGAGATATTCTTTTAGGCGTGTACTGATGCATATTAGTGTGGGCAAAATTTGGCTTTTGCTTGTAATAATCTCATTTTACATTCTTTTTATTTATGTTCTCTTGCATCAAAATAACGAGTTTTTACTGACATTTGAAAACATTTTTCATTTTTTTATTATGTTTGTAGATAATGTCTAATTTTCGCCGGGTATGTGTTTCCAATGATTGCGACAATGGTGGAGCTGAGAAAATTTTTCTGACAAACAAAAAAGAAATGCAAAATAAGAGACGAAGATAATTATATGCAAAGCAAAAGGAATTGAAAGGAAATAAGGGAAGACGTATTGGTCGTCCTTCACGTGCATCACAATTACAAGGTCAATTACTCTTTATTTTTCACACAAAAGTTGTTCATGTTTTCGAATATCTTCATGGTCGACAAATTTTGATTATGTAAAATTTCTCAATTTGTAGTTTTCATTTTTATGGATGTGGTCACTTAAAACGTGTGAAAATGAATAATTTCTTTTTAACACTTTGACGCTATTTTTTTTGAAAAAAATAAAGGCATGTGTCATAAGAATGTTAGGTTCAATTATTAATCTCATTTGTACCTTTTATATAAATGGAACCTTATTATTCCCAAATCGTGTGTTTTTGGAAGCTACATTTTTTCTAATACAAATTGATCTTTATGGTGTATTTTTGTATATGTACTTGTAAATGAAGCTAATTAAAATCTATGTATTGTAGATTCACGCTTTGGTGACGATGTCTTGTGTGGTACTGAGACACTCGCTTCTTGCTCTATCGTCCTAAGTCCTGAATCTTGTGCTGACGCTACAGGTATATTTAACAATAAAATTGAACTTGAAAAACAGAGTGAACATATTTCTACCTTAAGGTTACCTGCAATTCCAATTGAACCTTACATTTTACTATCACATACGATTTGTTGTTACTATAATGCAAAGAAATTCTGCAAAGAACCTAAAACTTTTTGTTGTTCTGATGGAAAAATTAGGTTGTGCCTTAATACTGTACCATCTGATATGTATGATTTGTTCACATCATTGTCACCTGAAGCTTTACAATTTAAGACTATTTGTCGAAGTTACAATAACCATTTTGCTTTCACGTCCTTCGACGTAAAATATGACACTGATTTATGTAGGATGAATAAAGGAATTTATACTTTTAGAATTCAAGGTCAGGTGTATCACTACATAAACCCGTTGTTACCACATGATGGCAAACCAAGTTATTTACAATTATATTTTTATGATACTGAAAATGAAATTCAAAATCGTTTGAACACTTCTAATCGCTTTTCAGAATCAATGTTACAAAAATTGATAGATATTTTAAAGATCAATCCTTACTCAAAAATTTTTCGCTCTCTAGATAGTATTGGAGCCTTAGAGACGTATAAAACACAAATAAGATATAATTCTGAACTCGATCAAAGGGTGTACAATCTTCCAACAACATCTCAAGTAGATGCAGTTTGGGTTGATGAAGACCCTGCTGCAGAAGTTAGAGTTCAGGACATAACCATTTTTGGTCATGCTGGATCATCTCATAAAGTGCATTATTACTTTAGTTGTTACGATCATCTTCAGTACCCTTTGTTGTTTCCTTATAGTGAACCTAGATGGCACGAGGGCATTAAAAGAATTAACAAAATATTTCCTTCTTGTTTTCTTGCAGCTGAAGATGTAATTGACATTAGAAATATGAACTCTGCAGAAGAACTAATTGAGAGAGAGAATGCAGGCATGTCAACAAAAACTTTTTCTTCTCTTTTATCCATTTGTGATGTAATTTACTTTTAGTTTGCTATGCCATTTAAAATATCGTCTCCTTTCTTTCTTTTAGGGGTTGGAAAACTAAAGAAAAGATCTCAAGTTTCTTGTCAGGAGTACTATTGTTATAAATTACAAATTAGGACTTCAGGTAACTCGATCTTGCTTCATGCTG
>CAIGRT010037570.1:0-15370 GCA_903798405.1 Fraxinus platypoda
TACTCCGTAGATAAAGTCGAACGGTTTTACTCCAATCCAAATAATTCGAGCCATTAAGCTTATGGTCCGTGATTTTTGACATCACGGTACCATATCCGATGCGACAATGGATTTCTTTTCAGCCATAACTTCCAAACAGAGATACAATGCGATAAACACAAGACGGCCCAACAAGTCCAATAACTACATGAAACACAAATGAATTGGATCTAATAAAAGTCAAGTCCAAATAAAATTATATTCCACCAGCAACAAGCCCAAACTGATATACCCGGCCCAACCCACAAAATTCACAAAGTTGAGCCCAAATAAATATTCTGGCCCAAATCAAACTTATACCTGTCCAAAGTCCAAAATACACGTCTCCTCCCTTAGAATCGACCACCTGCAGAGGACGACAGATAACTCGAAGAATGGGTCACCTGCAGTACCAACTCCGGCGAAATATTACCTTCGACAGCCGGAAAAAAATGCCCAAACCAGTCGCCGACCAGACTCGCACCAAATCGCTTGAATCTGCTGTTTATTTCAGCAGAGTCCGAACCACCGAAGCACCTTAATGCTGAGAAAACTTCGACGGCTCCGTAACAGAAGTCGCCGATACCCTACGACCAAGTTTCTCCCCTCACAGAAGATAACCAAGAGCACTAACAAGGTGAGTCCCTAAACCAAAATTCGAGCTTTACTGTAAATAATATTATATTGATTTTCAACCCACAAGAACTCGAAATACCGTAAAAAATTGCTTCACAGTAAGGGCTCTGATACCATGTGAAAAATATTGTGAAGAATATTAACATATATATACAAAATCTAGGAATCTATCTAAGGAAAGAATATAAATTAGGAACCTAGAATAAAGCTAATCAACCACTAATTACAATCTAATTACGACCTTTAACACAAGGAAAATATGTATACATTTTAACGTTTCTCCCTTTTATGTTGTGTTTTAATAGAATAAAAAAAATAAAAAAATTCTTTGACATCTTCCTTCAATTTTCTTGCTGAAATCCAGTTCCAAAAGAGCCTTACTTTGTCAAGACATTTAGTTGCGATAATGTAGCTATAAAAATCGTTTTCAAACTTGAAAAAGTTCACCTGAATTGAATATGTACATGCTATGAGTAGTCTTTCATATTTAGAGGGTGTTTGATACCCATTTTTTGGATAATAGAATTTTTGGAATAGTGATTGATGGGAGAATGTGTGGTGGAAAAGTTATGAAAATTTTTAGATTTGTGTGTAATATTATTTTATTGGGAGAATGTGTAGTTGAAATGAAGAAAGAGAAAAAAATGAGGATGAGAATGGGTGCCAAACAGGGGCTTAATCATTTTCTACTTGATCTGAAGCATTTCTATCTTAGTTTTACTAACTCGAAGAACCATTTTTACAGGATCCACAGAACACACTTGAAATAAAGCCTAGCACTCAGATTTCTCATGAGTCCCAAAGTGAACGACAAAATAATGATGCTAAGATTCCTTTACCAGAATCTGGTTCATTTTCAGCATCAAGCAATGATAAAAGAAAAGTTTCACGCGAAGACATTGAACTGGTAAGGCAATTGATAGTTTACTTCCTTTAGTATTCTTTCTGGGATCATATAATGAATTTAACCTGCAAAACTGTAACTTGATTTATCATAGTAATCTGCTGTAGGTCCAGAATTTGATAGAACGATGTCTGCAATTGTATATGAATAAAGACGAGGTGGTAAAGACCCTGTTGAATCGTGCCAGGATAGATCCTGGGTTTACAACATTGGGTAGGTATTATCAGATAATCCAATGAAGTCTTCTATATCATTGCCATTTGTCTATTATCACTAGTAGCTGACGAACTCATTATAATCCAATTACCACGCTAAAGCTTATGTGTTTTTTGTTGCTTTCTGATCCCTGTTCTCTCTTAACACAGTGTGGCAGAAATTAGAAGAAGAGAATCCCGAGTTTTTCAGGGCTTACTACATAAGGCTTAAATTGAAAAAACAAATAATCTTGTTTAATCACTTGCTAGAACATCAGCATCATCTAATGAAATATCCAATGCCTACGAAGGTTTCTTTGGCTCCAATGCATAATGGAATTCATTCAATGCCAGGTACATATTTCTGTCAATTCAATTTGAAGGGTACAACTAATTCTATGATTTAGTTTGAGCTTTGGTACTGAGATTTTATAAATTGTAATTGAGTCCATATCTATTACAGTCATAGAGGTGCCCACATCAAGTGTGTTCATTTGACAGTCACACACAAATTCTCATGTTGACATGTGTCGATTTGTATGTTATGTTTCTAAATTGTTGTTCTTCATAAATCTATATTAACTTTATGGTTATGGGGTTTCTATTGAGAGAGTCGAATTGAAGGTTGCATATATAAGGTCTTTTCTCTACCCAAATCTTTTTCGGTTATTGTTTTTTAAACGGTAAGCTTTGACACGAGGCGTGAAAATAGGAAATCATTTGATGCCAAGGTCGTGGTATTTACAGCTGAACTTGACATGGAACGAACAACTCGTGCTCTTTTGGCAATCATGGTCATAGAAATGCCATCTTGTGCTCTCTCCCTCCCCCCTCCCTCCCTCTGCTAATTGAAGAAAAAAATAGTGGAATGAGGTCAACGAAGGTCTAAAACTTATGTAACTATTATGCATATTGAACTCAAAGATTTATATCATAAATCATCCTTATTCAATGCCACTTGTTTTTAGTGCAGTTAATAACTTGCCCATGGGATACCCTGTCATACAACAGCCTCCAGTTCCCGCCTCAGGGCAAGCTCACATTGATTCTATGGGATATTCTACATCTGGTTTGCATGTTGTTAATGGAGTTCCTGCTCCAGGCAATTTCCATCCAATGCAGATGAATTCTGGGAATGAGTGAGAATTGTTTTCAGTTTGGCATTGCTTTTCCTCTGCTTTTCCACTTGATATCTGAAATTTGACAGCAATACTTGTTTCTTTTTCCATCTAATTCCCTAAACAACTTCTATTATTATTCCCATCACATCATGTTTGTCTATATAAAGAAGTAATTCCGACTCCTATAGCATTACTTGACGCCTTGATGGATACTAATCATTTGCACACTGACTCTTCTTCTAACTGTTGTTATTTTTCTTCTCTCGGCAGTATGGTAATCGATGCCAATGCAGCTAATCTGTCTCCCGCTATGCCACCTAACAATGCCATGTCCTCCATGTCAGATATGCTTGTGAGCCCCACATCAGCAGCGTCCAGTGGTCATTTCTCCTTCAGTGCATCAGAGATATCTGGCATGGGAGTCGACACATTAGGTCTCGACACAGCATTTACATCTGATGTGGCAACTTCAGTAGGACTGCAGTTACCACCAGAAAATGGTGATGGGAATTCTAGAGACTCCCTCGGATCCTTTGCTCAGATTCCTTGGAATTTCAGTTTTTCGGACCTAACAGCGGATTTATCGAACATAGGAGGTATCTTTTCAAACAAAATCCGATCTAGGTCATGTGCCATTTTTATGCACATTGCTGTGTATTATTTGACCATGACTTGGTTCCACTTTGTTGTATGTGTAAAAAATACTAGGTACATTAGAATTTGGTAGCAAACTGCATATTTTTCTTGAAGAACTGTTGGGAAATACTTGTTGAGTTCTGGATTACAAATGGTATTATCACAGCTCCAAAAGTAAATTTTAGATAAGCATTGCCAGAAGAAAGTTGGTTTTTGGGAGAATTGCTAATGGAAAAGAAACTTAATCAGCTACAGGATTGACACTGTTTTGCTTTCGTTTTTAGTTGAACAATGGGCCATGCTATAATTATTTGATGAACTCCTAATTTTACTGTAAACAGAGATACACAGAATAATCAAGGAAGAAAAATCATTCTGACATCCTAAAATATGGTGTAGTCATAATATGTGTACCACATTGCAAGTCCAATGACATACATTTATCTTCTATTTATTGTCTTACACACAACAGATCTCGACCCTTGAAAGGGTTGTCTCGGTTGAATCCTCGTAAATGGCATTTTCCTTAGAAATAGTAATCCTAGATGTTCGGGTATAACTAAATACAGGACCAGAGAAATGCATTCAATCATCTTTCACGGAAATGAGCCGAATATAGTAAGGCTAATTTTTGTTGAATAAATATATAGCTGTTTTTATGGTAGAAAGATTTGTGGTTAATCACTTCAGATTATATCCTATAATAGTGCTGTGTAGCTGCTTTCATACAACTATTAATGCATGTAAACTATTGCCTTTGTTCCGATTTCCATTCCTTCCCCTTTTAGATGCCGATGCCAAGTTTGTTGAGATTAAGACTTCGCTCTCCTTTAGATGTAATTGATGATTCCTGTTGCTTCAAAAATGTACAGATCTAGGAGCTCTTGGAAACTATGATGGTTCACCCTTTTTGCCTTCTGATTCAGATATTTTACTCGATTCTCCAGAGCCAGAAGATATTGGTAAGAAATAAACAACTCTTTTCCTTGCATTTTTTTTATTGAAATCGGGGAAGTTTGAGAACATAAAAACTTGTGACATTCAAATGAATTTCTTGATATGCTATGTACTCACTGAAATTCTTATGTGAAGCACTTTTTGCATAAAAAAATGCCACTTCTTTTAATTGTACATTCTTATGAAGCTAATTTTTGCTTAAGAATAATTGTTGCTCTTACTAATAACTGTTCATTCATGAGAGGAGGCTTGATGCCAAAAACGAACCCTAGGGCCTTTAAGCTCTTAACTTCTATAATTGTGTTTTTAAAACACTTCGAATGTAGCCAAGACTATTTAGTCCCTAGGCTCATTCTTCAAGTTTTTTGCAGTAAAATCAGAATGATCCAAAAGAAATTTGGTTAATTCTCCAATCTCCAGTTGCCCACTGAAAACTGGATTCATTTGAAACCAGCTAAGCATTAATACTTCGATTTTTGAAGAACTCAATGATGACATAATCCAATATGTGAAGACGGATAGACTACAAAAGTTCAGTTGAGGGCAGTCCTAAAGTTAATAAAAAGGCTTAAATTTCGACGAAACCTTTGACATGTGCCTTAAATAAATATGTGGTAAACCAATTTCTAGAAACAGGTGATGTCGCCGATTGCAGCACCACTCACTTCAACAAGAACCTAGTCTATGTTAGGCCACCGGTGCGTTTCACTTATTCGAGGCGCAGGGGGAATTCTGGGAAAATAAATGTAATGAATGACTAGAGATAAGTGAGGGGTCTATTATGTAATTTCTGTTAGTTTGGTATTCTGTTTGGGGGGATACAGGTTTTCTGTTATGGCATAGTAGGAGTGATGAGAATATAAAGCGTGGGGAGGCTTTGTTGAGGGGGAGAAAAAAAAAGTATTGTTTAGTGTTGAGCTCGCTCAATTTGGAGAGTTTCCAAGCCTCTCGAATGCTTGGTTGTTTTCAAATAATTCCAGTCATTCAATATAATTTCCTTTATCAATCCTCTGTTCTTCCGGTGTGGTATAAAATTGTCTCTTCTTGAGTTCTGTGCATATCAGTCTACTGTTGTTGTAATAATACTTGTGCAGTGTACGTGACACAATTACTTCTTGATGCTTGCCAGAAAATGTTGTTACTGTTGCTCATAGCTGTGGCTTGACTTTGTTTCAGTTGAGGATTTCTTTGTTGATTCTGTTCCTGGCCCACCACGCCTACCGTCTGATGAGGAATCCTAGCATAACAAAAACTCAGCCTTATTCTCGATAAATTTGGGATCAGCTGTATGAATCATTTTCTGCCGTACCTTTTTGTTTAGAACAACTTAATTCTGAACTACCACAAACCAAGTTAAGAGGACAAATCCTTGTACACCATTCTATTTTGTTCATTGCTAGACTGACAGGGAGATTTAAAGAAACTAAATTCTTAGCAACTAATGCATACCAACTTAAGAGACCTCGAACTTGGGAGTTTAGACTAGGATGAGGTTCTATTGAAGACGAAGCTTATCTAAAGCTTATGGGTTGACAAATTTAGGCGTCACAGCTTTTGGGTTGGTAGCTGGTTTTCTGTGGAAGCAGTTGTGTTATAGCAGTTCCCTTTTTGTAATCCTATTTAGACGATGGCAATTGAACATGATAATCTCCAAGAGCGAGATCTTCTCGTGTTTTGTTTTGTTGACACAATAATATTTTTATATTTCAGACGTTTTGTCATTTCAGTTTAATATGCACATGTACATAAAAATTATGTAAATTGAATATGTAATAGCTAATACAAGTTGATAAAGGTTTAATGCCTTGACACTCAACAAATATGCTGTGAGGTCTACCATCATCAAATTCATGAATTTCAATGTCTTAAATTATTACAAAGTTCTATTTGTCAAATCGATAAACTTCTGGCTTCATACTTTGGGCAGAAGGCTGTCCCGAGCCTTATGTGCAGGACATAACGTTGCTCGAGGCTATACTATAAAAAGACCGAGTACAAGCCTAAACATAAGAGAGGGAAAATGTAATAAAAATAATGAAATTACAGCAATAAACCGTCATCGAATATTTAGCTGGTGACAACAACAAAGTGGGCAATTCTTCTGATGAAGGGATGGATTCGAGGCCCTCAGATTGCTTATTTGCTGGTTTTGTACATATCGTCAATGACATTCTGCAGTTCAACATTCATCTGAGAGTCAGCTATAGACATTTTTTAACAATTACACCAAATATTTTTAGTATCCCACAAGAAACAAATTATCTATTTATGAAAAATGTGTGTTAAGACATTTGATGAAAAAAGAATTTGTTTTGAAGATCAAAATAAGTAAATAAATAAATGTGTTCCTTATATAACAGCTTAATCTTCTAGATGGGAAGGTATAACACAAACCTTGTAATATTTGAAAAATTGGGCTCTCTTCTTCTTGTACGTCGGCGTCAGAAGATCACGTTCCATGTCAAATGGTGTCGGGTCAAGGTGGACATCTTTGACAAACTCAAATCCCTTCAACTGTTAACAAAACCAATTACTTAATCAACATTCAAATTTTAGGCCATTATTGGTATTAGAAAAATTGACCCCAATCTTTGTTTCTCTCTTTTATACTATTTCTCTTATTGATCGAGTTTGCTTTAACAACCATATACGATGCGCCAAGCAATACGGGAGAGAAAAATTGTACACCGAGAGAACTGACTAGAAACCGGAAGCAAACCTTCTTGTCTTTACCGATCTTGTTCAGTTCTCCAAGAATATATGCTTTTGCTTTTGGATTTTCACATAAGCTATTGAAATCTCCAGCAATTCCATTAGCTTCAGCCCAATGTTCAAGAGCTTCCATACTTGGGTTGACAACAGCAACAAGAAATGACTCATAGCTATTGCCATAGATCCATATCTGATACATGGGCAGAAGAATTCCTTCAGATATTGAAATGAAAGTGGACACAAGTAGCAATAAAACAACTAAACAAAAAGCTAAGCTTCTTTCTCAATAAATTTGAAATTCGCTACATCAATCATTTTCCACTCAGTTTGGTTCATTGCTAAATCTAATGAAAAACGTAAGAATAAAAATCAGAAGGAAGCTACATTGCAGCAATACCTTTCCCAAGTATATATTATAGAATGAAATAACACGTTATGAAGGTATTTCTAGTTGTCCAAAGGAGAAATGAAACACACCGCGTCAATATTATATGCAAGAGAGTAAATGCTCTCCAGATTCTCAACCGATATGTATTCTCCTTGGGAAAGCTTGAAAATGTTTTTCTTGCGATCAATTATCTTCAAGCTCCCATCGGGCTGCCATTCACCAACATCCCCTGTTGCAAGTCTAGCGTGAGCAATAAAACAAGTGAAGAGAACGATTGGGATCCGAAAAATAATTTTTTGATCAAATAAAATGAAAATAAGTAATCTAAGAGTTACCTGTATGGAACCATCCATCAACGAGAACCTCTTTGGTGAGATCTTCCCGCTTGTAGTATCCTGTGAACAAGCACTTCCCCCTAATACATATTTCTCCACGAGGAGTACTTGCAAGGGCGTCGTACATCATTTCAGGAACAGATTCCAGGCACACATCTACAACTGGCAATGGCTGGCCAACTGTACCAATCATGGACATTTCATCTGGTCGTGCAACAAACGATCCAGCACAGGTTTCTGTTAGACCTACAAAGCAAAGTGGAAAATTATCGTTTCAATTTTAGAATGCCGTAAGTTAACCATTTGTTGTTCCATTGAATAGATGATTTGGTAGAGAGTAATAGTAAACTTCATCTCCCACATCATCAACAACTGATGAAGATTGATACGACTTAAATTTGACAGATATAGTACGTACCATATCCTTGAAGAACATGAGCACATGTCACGACTCGTAAAAATGTTTCCACATTGGGAGAAAGTGGTGCTGCTCCAGAAAGGATAAGACGTAATTTCCCTCCTAGACCTTCTTTCACCTTTATATACAAATAATTATAAATTAAAAGGTCATAAATTCAGTAGAGACCTTCTTGACATAAAAGTTTACCAAAAGAGAGAACAATAAGAACAGATGAAACCAGCTCTTCTTCAGTACCTTGCTAAAAACAATTTTGTCGAATACTGGAGCTGCTTCTACATGCTTATAGCCTTTACTCATGTTTCGCAGTTTGCTGCAAATTTGAAAGATTTTGATGAATACAGATTGAGAAATGCACTCCAAATGCATGTTCGCAGTGATAAGGTGCAGAAGTAAAACTCTGGAGTGCATAATGTGCATTCATTGTCATTGTCCTAAACTATTTTCGGTAATAAGACAGTTTTAAAGACAAGGTACCTTTTAAATACAGGGAAGAGTGAAGCACTTACTAGGAATAAGCAAGGTTGAACAGTGCATGTTTGATGACCCCTGTCGAAGAAATCTTTTCTACCAAACCTGAAAATTTCGGAAGTTACAAAATTGAGCTAAAAAAATTAATATACCTTATCTGGAATAATGTGTACTTCTTTTTGTTTTTTTTGCTGGGTGGTATGGTTACACACAATTCTCAGAAAACTTCGACTTCCACCCTAACAAAACTGTTTTAAACTTAAATTTGTGAAGCTCCTAGACTTCTTTTGTCCCTTTTTGTGTCAATTTTCTTTTCTCTCCTGTTTCTGTGTACGGAATTTGTTTTACTTAGTCTGTGTCGGGGTGGGGGCTTGATGTTTTCATGAAATCTCTGAAAAGCCAATGCATAAAAATTAACGTAAAACCTGAATATATCCTGTCCAACACACGAGGAACAGCACACAGTACAGTTGGTTTTAACTCTTTGATGTCGTCAATCAACTGTTTAATGTCCTGAAGATCCAATTTAAACATCATGTTGTATTATCTGTTGGGATGTTAAAATTATTAAGCAACAACAATCAATTATGATTCACTTACCTTATGCCAAAATCCGATTGAGGCACCTTTTGAGATAAAGAGTTCCTCAATGACTCGATCAAATATGTGAGCTAAAGGGAGATAGGACAAATATACATCTGTCTCACTAAACTGTAAATGATAATACAACACACATTTCAAGCTAATCGTCACCAACCAGATGCAAGAATATTTAAGAAAAAAATGTTCTAGTTCACCTCTTCGTTCATGCTCTCTAGATGGTGATTTACTCCGGAAACGATAGAAAGGATACTCTCATTGGAAATCATTACTCCTTTTGGATCACCTGTCGTTCCACTTGTGTACATTATTGTGCAGATATCTGTCGTCTTCTTTATTGGAATATCAAATTGCTTGTTCAATCCCTGCAGGAAAATATGGACATTTAAAGGAGATATCAGAGTTGGACTGAATCACTAATGTTAATAGATTGTGTCCACGATAATTTTGTGAAGCAATTAAAATCTTTCATGTCACTGGATGTTAATTTACTTGTATTGCAGATCACCGTCAATATTGCCCATGTTTGGCTAATGTTTATAAACGGTCAAAACCACTTTTTATCCACACATATTTCGTAAGATCCATAAGCAATACTCACTTATCCACCATTCATTCACATCTATAGGCACTTCTCAAACAAGCTTATCAAGTTCAAACCTTCTCGTACCTATTTATCCCATATCCAAAACTGAACGTTTCTTTATTAAAAATGACACAGAACTGTAGACAGGACCATAAGTCCCCCTCGATGGATCCAGGAATTAGATAACACAGGTGAAGAAGAATCCTAATCCCATTGGGAATAGTAAAATGAACTCCCTGAACACGTCTTCCGTTTAAGTAGGCAAACAACTTGAAGGTAATGCTAGTATTTATAAGTAGCTTACCAGAAGCAAAAAGTCATTCCAAGAATATATTTTTACACCAAAATTTCCAGCCGCCTCCTTCTGTTCGAAAGTAACATTTCCAAAGCTTACAAGAGCTGTATATATAACAGAGGATAACCTTAGAAACTTAATTGGATCTTCATATCAATTTACACAAGTACATCTGTACATGGCAATATGCTCTTACTTTTCAAGTACTTTTTGGTGTTAGGAAATGTTTTCAACACCTATGGCAATAAAAAGTGAAAAGTCAGCTGAAAATGCAAAATGGTAACGTGGGCATGTAGGAGAAAAAGACAAGAACAACAGAATGCTGAGATCCTGTAAAAGTTCGTTACCTCTGAAATCTTGTTTTCCTCTACGAATACTAATGAAATCTCCGCATGACAGATGATATATTCAACAGCACCAGCACCTAAAACCACAACCAAAAGGTTATGGATATCATAATCCCCATATAGGGAAAGAGGAGAGGAGGATAAATGGACTTGCCTAAAGTATCATATAGCGGCACACAATAAAGACCATGAGCATTGCAAGCCTGCGTAGTAAAACAATTAATTAACTTTTCTAATCGAGGAGTATATATAACAAACTAAGAACCAAAGAAATCACATTTTCCTCAGGAATTCTCCTTACAATGTATTCAGTTACTTTGCAATTATGTATTTTGCATCACCATTGAAAATTGAAGACTTTCGATCAACATTTACCTGCATACTTATAACCCAGTTCGAGCAATTGGCCCCATAGATTCCACATCTACCTCCCTACAGGAGCACATGGATCGTAATTTGTAAAACTTCTAAAACATAAGTTACATGCACTGAAACCACATTTCCTTAAAATAGGATCAGAAACAAATGCAAATGGAATGAAAACTAAACTTTCAGATAATGTGATTCAACACCGTGTAAGCCTCACCGCCCTCTATTGCCTTTAATCTACACTTGAGATGCATACTGAAGACTAAATTTAAGCTAATATTTGCTTTTAGACGAGGCAGTTTAACAGAATTGAATCAAGAAAACTAAAATCTTACCTGTTCAACACCACAACTGCGAAGGGAGACTCCAACTTGTAAAACTAAATCATGAACTTCTTTGTAAGTTAACCACACATATTCACCGGTCTGCAAATACTCCAATATGCAAAAAACATAATTAAATAGTAAAATTTAGTATATTTCAAAAGTGTAATAAAAATACTAACCAAACATACCTTCCCATTGACAGTTTCACGCTCACCAAGCATTCGGTTATTCGGGTATTTCTTTACAGATTCACTGCAATAATGGAGCCAAAAATAATGTAATAGTGCAAATATGTAAGTAATTTCAACTTTAAATGTTGAAAATAGTTTGCTATTTAAGCAATTTTTTAATCAGAGTTCAATTTATAATATGCATCATATGCATGGATAAATAGAGAGAATCAAATGCAGAAAACCTGCTAATGGGCGGCCCGAACTAGGATCCAACCATTGTCTCGACACCTAGTTGACCGGTTAGACCCGAACCAGAAACCAACTAAAATTGAAATGTTTAAACTCTTACCATTCTTGATGTAGAACTCTTCTCAATTTTACGAGTATTAAATAATATATGATGATCACGTCACTTTTCTCTACTTTTTAACGACACAATCAACTAAAAAACATTTTTCAAAGAATCTTTATCGAACAAGCGCTAAATTAGGTCGATGCACAAGGGAACAATATATAACACAGCTAACGAGGCCAGGCACGGGCTGGGAAGCCTACGTTTACACCTTTATGTAGGTGGTGGGGAGTGATGAGGGAGTTTTGAAGAAAACTCACCTAAACATATCCCAGCAACTCTCAAGACCTTGATCCAGTGGCCTAAATCCATCCTTCGCCAACACATTTCTGTAAACTGGTCCAAAAGATGGTCTCCCATCTTTGGCTTCTTTTGCCTTTTCAATCTCCACTATCAACTTCTTTTCTGCCATATTCTATACGTATTTTTAGATGCAACTTTGAATGCTTTTAGCAGCTGTATGTATTTAAAGAGAGATATGATGTAGTAAGTTCCGTAAACTCCAAATTTGGTGACCAAATTCATCTGACATAAATATACATGTTCATTTTCTTAACCAACAACACCTAACGCTCTCATTCACTGTAGTTTGAATTTCAGATAGAAGAAACACTTCTCTGCCTTGTGCTGACGTGCAAGCAATCAAATGTGGCTGACCTTAATTTGATAGATATACGTGCTTTTTGCTAACCTCTCCGTGAATATTGTTAAATCTCCTCGTATAAAAGTTTTTTAAATATTTTGCGAGGTTTAAAAGTTTAAGTTGTAAGAAAATGAACGATTATTTTTAGTTTTATTGTGCACAAGTAATTTTTTTTTTCCATTTAACTTTTTTTCTTAAATAGATGACATTAAAAATTGAACAAGAAATAAGAGAATTTGAATCACTTTTCTATATATTATTCCAGAGAATTCAGTTCATAAGTTACAAATAAATAAATATATATATATAAAAAACAGCATGGATAAATTGCAATTTAATGTCCAACTTTTCACGACAGTTGCAATTCTGTCGACCAATTTTTTGTCGCATTTTCATCCCCGACATTTAATAATTTAACATTCAATCTCTCTTCACGGCTTCTGTCAGTTTTTGCCATTAACTTTGTTATGTGACCTACACATGCCCTTTAAATTTGAGTTTTTGACTCGTTGAACTAAACAATGTTGAATATGACAATAAACAAATTTGTCACGCGTATCTCTTCTTTAATCTTATCCAGTCTTTCCCAAACCAATATATTGATCATTTTATTTCACTAATCCTCTTTCAATGATGTTGCTTTTTTGGTCAACGGTTAAATCCTACGTAATTCACACAAATATATATATATAGGAAATTAGAGAACAAAAATGCAGAAATTTTCAATCATATGGAGAGTCAGGACTTATACTTCTACATCCCCTCCAAACTCCCTGCTGAATATGAACTAAAATGTAAATTAATGGAAAAGAAGAAAGACTTGGAATGCTATGAACTCACAATTCTATATATTCTGAAGTTCCAGAGAAAAGTATTTTGAAAGCATTACAAACTATAGCTATGAAATGAACTGGATTCGACTCTAAATCTCTAATTATATACTTATTTACACTTCGGTATGTTACAAGCACGTATCTTATACTATGGGTATCAAGCATTTGAAGAATATAACTTGGAATCAGTTGGTCGCTTACTGTTCTGCAAGCCTGTGCCTGATGCTGCAGTGTGAGACGAGACCGATGCATTTAGAGGCTGGAAATTGGTATTCCCTACAAACCAGTAGAGAGCCCATTTCAAATTGCAGAGAGTGTACTTAAGAGCTTTTGTCCAATTTTCCTGTTTATTGAAGCTTTGTGTAATGGAGTAATTTTCGACCTTGTCATTTTCAATCCTGCAAATACGTTGCCAATGACGAATATTATAATGCAATATGTACCAGATTAACACAATGGCATATTTGGTACACTGGACTATATCATAGATCTTTAGTGTCTTTTCATTTTCTAATACTATCCAGCCATACCAAACATCGCTATATAAGTTTTGAGCTCTGCATTGAGCAAGCAAAACCAAATTTTAGGACATAATGGACATTCAAAACTATTCCTACACATATCAGTGCAAAGAAATTCGACAGAAAATTGACATGATTGCAACTTCTTTCACACAATCTGACTACAAGAGTCCAGTGTTGCCCTGATACACATTCAAGCCTTGACTTACTTTACTAGACAAGAACCTGTGGGATTCTCCAATTCCATTGCCTTAGGTGGGCTATGTTGGCTTCTCAAGTAACATATCTACACATCCACTTTTAGCTCCCCAAAAAGTCTCAATCTTCTGCTACTTTATTCTCTAGAACAATCACTTTCAATTCAAAATGACCTCCTGAAGGAGAAGTAAAATTCTCAAGAGTTCCATCAATTACATTTTGTGTACGTGATTTGCATATCTTGTCTGAGTAAGGACAAAAACACCAACACACCATAGAACCATGCAAAGTACTGTCCAGCATGGTTCATCCTTTATGATCTTTATACAGTTGCATTACTTGTTTCCGTTAAGTTTTCTTGGTCAATTTAACTTTTTTACAGAATCATACTTATTTTGGTTTTTTCAGTAATTTCAAATTATCAACTTTCAAACAATAGTTTTCCAGTTCAAAATTTCCCACTTTCCAATCATCGTTTCTTAACATCAAGTAACTTAAAAGATCGATTTACTTCAAAAAAGGTCACATTATCCTGAAAATTCGACGAGTGA
Organism: Fraxinus platypoda; assembly: GCA_903798405.1. NCBI lineage: Eukaryota > Viridiplantae > Streptophyta > Magnoliopsida > Lamiales > Oleaceae > Fraxinus > Fraxinus platypoda. Next base: position 14,585 of record CAIGRT010037570.1, read on the forward strand.
GAATTGAAGTGGGAGAGAGAAAACTTAGCATAACAATAAAAAAAAATACTTAGAAAAGCTTATAATGGCTACAACATAGAATTATGAAATTTCATTAGACAATTATATCTCCATCAAATAATTCCATGAAATAAGATGCACACAATTGCTTACTTGTACGGAAGCTTAAAACATTTCTCAGGAGAAACGTTGTTTTCTACATCCTTTGCCTTTGCAAACTGAGCAAACTCCTTCAGGCAGGTTAAGAACAAAGTCATCGCTTTGTCATAGCGAGTACTCCAAAACAGATTGACAGGACCAAAGCTGAGAAAACTCACATTAGCTGACTAGAATGACCAGAAGATGATAAAGTGCAGAGTTCAAAGAAAATTACAGTATTCAGATACACAGATTACAGATGATCAAGTATATATTACACGAGCAAGAAACCCATAAAATGGCTGGGATGAGATGTAATAGGTGAACAGAAAGAAGAATCTGCTTAGCCAACAAGAAGATTTGGAATTGAAGGGAGGTCAAGTTTGTTCAGTAACTCCAAACAGCCAGAGAACATGTAAATTGAAAACATATTTTAGGAAAATAATAGTTTAGATTTCATTAGTTCCTGTTAAAGTAAAAGAATTAGAAGGTTTAACAATTGTGTTAGTCTGTCCCACTATTTATAATAAGAGTTAGGAAAACTTTAGGAAACCCTATGTATTACATAAAAGACCTAAATACCCTTTAACACTCCCCCTCAAGATGGAGCATATATATTGTGTGCTCCAAACTTGTTACAAATGTACT
>CAIGRT010037575.1:0-17322 GCA_903798405.1 Fraxinus platypoda
TAGAAAAGTTTGTCAATCAAACATGCATTTTTTGAAAAAGTTGGAATTTAATTTCCAATTCGATGGAAAAAAGGTTTAATCAAACATGGCCTTAGTTTCTTTTCCTTTTTCCATTTAAGGACTGCTTTCTCATCACATAAATCAAGAAAATATTATCCACAACCCCACGTTTTTGAGCTTTTCGTATAACGATCAAGGCCTCTATGTTAAATTACGCACTGTCCGTTTTGGGAGAACTCATCTTATTAGGAAAGGGATAAAAATTTGTAAAGGATAAGATGAACTTTACCAAAACGAACAGTACGTAATTTAACAAGTTGAGCATTGATACTCAGATCATTAAAAAAACGCACACCTCATGATATTCTATCGCGTCGTCATAATTCGAACCTAATACATCTGTTCTATGAGATATTTAAATTGAATTCTTGTACCAATTGGCAATTGGACAAATTATAGCGACCCGAGCCTCGTGTCCAAACCGTTGCATCATATGTAATGTCCATTTTGAGAGATGTTAAACTCATCTTACTCATTGATTTCTATCGTATCCCCAAAGATTTAAACTCAAGATCTTTACCTTATGGAAGATTTTAATTGAATCTTGGTACCAATTGAATAAGTTGCGCAATTGATACCAGAATTCAACATGAATATCTTGTAAGGTAGAGAACTTGAATTCGAATCACAAGGACGCATAAAATTCATAACGAGTAAGATGAACTCATGCTCTCCCAAAATAGATAGTATTTAAGTTAATGACTTATGCATAGAGACTCAAGTCATTACAAAAAATGTGCATTTTGTTTTGTAAAGACTCGAATCTCGTGTCCAATCTGTTAAACAATATGTATTGTTCACTTTTAGGATGACATTTGCCATCTTACCTCTTCACGACTTTTTATCACATCCTTCAGGATTATAACCTAGGACCGTGCATTATGAGAAACATAAAAGCTAGACTAAGTAATAGAGTACCTCGTATTTTTCTCTCTGCCTTGATTAACTTGACCAATTGAGGGTACGCAATAGAAAGTTGTAACGCCCCAAATCTACTACACATATATATATATATTTTTTTTTGATTTGAAGTGTTACCAAAATCTTTCTTACCTAGTTTATTCTGAATTTAACAATATAATATAAATATTGTGATTTGATCGATAAATTTTAAATACAACAATTTAAACAAGAAAGTACATATATAATTAAATCTTTAAATACGAAGATGTTAAATTTGTAAAATTTAATCTAACATGGGATAACAAAGTTCGAACACCAAAACTACTAAAATAACATGCATGGAAAATTAACATAAAAATTTATTCTTAAAATTAAATTTTGCAATAATCATTTCTAAATTTTATTTTTTTTCTTTAACCTGGCGACCCCATAAACATCACTTGATCAATCTTCCAAACGTCCACACGGCCCGTTCTAATCTGAAAAGCTATTGTAAGAGTTAGTATTTTGAATATACTCAGTAAAAATACGTGCATATTCTTATTTAACATGATATAAATATAAAATGACATAAAATACCGATTTTTCTTAGATTTAGAGCAAACTGTTCGCGATATCCAATAGCTCAAAGAATTTCTTAAGAATTCCTATATTACGTATTTGACCAAACAGTTTATCCCGAATGATTTAACATAAAAATCGACCCCGAAGGCTTTATAGTATTTCATGCCAAAATTTATATAAACATAAGAAAAATAAGAATTTACCACTTTGCACTAATGTATTCTTACCTCAAATGATATAAAAAATTCTGAAATATTTTTCAAGACAATAACTAAAACCGGACAGAAAGTTTGTAGAAGAATGAAACTCAATTTGTGAAATTTTGAATGTGGTTGACAGAATAAAATAAAATAAGTGTGAAAATTATAGGTAAAGGGCAAAAACATTGATCACACATTTTATATATAATAATATCTACTTGTATCAGTTTAGAAATCCAAGCGTCCACGTTTGAAAAATTTCAATAGATTAATTAATATAATCTTTATTTCAATTCAATCATGGTGGATATTCAATCAATCATGAAAAGGTTAAGTGTTGGGGTAGCAATAAAAATTAATTAAATGAAAAAAATGAATGATTTATGACTTTCCAATTTCTAAGAAACGTACGACGTTTGAATTTATTATTTTATATACACATATACACACCCACATATATAATTATTATTATTATAATTATTTATTAGTAAAATATACGATTTAGATTACTTTTTTTTCTATCAAAATAACTCGAATATGAGTAGTCCAAAATTATTTTTACTTTAGCCAATTTATGTTTTTTAGTACGAGCTACAAAATGAGTATAATATTAATATATTTTTATCGACATTTGAAATAATTAAATATTCAACCCATCTAACTTACGATAAATTTTAGAAATTATACATAAGCAAAACAAATCATTTATGTAAATAAGTGAGTCGAGTTTATTGTTTCAACTTTTGGACTTTAGTGTGACGATCAAGCTAGACATGGACTATTCATTTGTTTAATGCCAAACCTTAAATTTATCCCATAGGAAAATATAATTAAAATTCAGGGTGTTACAAAAGTCATGAGGGGTTAAGAGGGAGGGCAAATGCCCTCTCAAAATTAAACAATACGTATAATATAATACTTGAACATGAGGCTCTGATCGTTGCAAAGACAAGCTACGGTTTTTCTCATAGTGGACAGTATGTGGGAAATAACTTGAGCACAAGGCTTGGATCGTTACATTTTGGGCCGATGAAATTTGGTGAATATAATACCTAAGTTGAAAATATAATATGCGAGTCGACCGTTGTGAACTCAACAATTGGTTGCGATTTTATAAGCACGGCACTCTTAATAGATAATGCTTAGAACGATAATATACCTTCTCATATAAGATTTAAAATACTTAATCTTTGTCCCCCTATGATTCGAATCCAAAATCTCTATTTTATGACATACTTAGTCCTTGTTTGAGCTACATTAAATTTTTCATTCTCATTCTTTTATTCATTTTCAACTAAACATTATTCAATAAAATAATATTTTCCATCACATCAATAACTTTTCTTTTTTTTTTAACCACATATTCTCCATCAATCTACTATTTCAAAATACATTCTTCCAAAATAACTTGGCTCAAACACACCCTTAAGTTATCTTGATACTATTTGGAAAAGTTTGATTGATGACGAGATTAGTGGTTGATCATATCATCAGACTAAGATTATCTAATTTAAAGTACGTTAAATTTTAATATATCAAAGAGTGTTAACTCCCTCTTCTTCCACCCCCACCTACTCCACCCATCTTCTGTCTGTCTCTACATGTATGCATTTATCTATATCTATATATAAAAACACGCGCAGATGTTAGGAGTACCCTTGTAGTAACATTCTTACAGCAACACAGAATGGGGATTTCTTCATATCATATTGTTTTCTTACTTTTGGGTTTGCTTCTATCTCCTTTCTTGGTAGAATGCCATCTCAAAACTCTGAAATACAGATCTGATGCCTCTCAATTTCCCCCGAACTTCCTTTTTGGGACTTCATCTTCTTCATATCAGGTACTTATGTTTAACCTGTAAAAGCTTGAACAAGTTTACATTTCCCTTCTTTATTCGTATTCATTCCAGCGTACAAATATAATCAGTATTTTCTAAAAAGATTTGAAAAGTTTTGTACTAATTTTTACCTTGCTGATATGTAACTTTTTGGTGCCCTATGAATTTCTGTTCTTCCTCAACTTTTGCAGTATGAAGGTGCTTACACTGCAGATGGTAAAGGTCTAAGCAATTGGGATGTTTTTACACATGAACCAGGTAAGAAAATTAACATCATCATTGTTAAAATTTGGGATTCCATCTTAAAAGGTGAATCTTATTAAGAGAAGTAGCCCAAATCTTTATAAATTGGTATATGTATTTTTCTTTATTCGAAAAACCAATCTTGAAATTCGTATGCTCACTTTTTGTGTCTATCGAAGGGCAAATGGACTCTAATACCGCGTTAAGATTTGAGGTTCCATTTTAAAAGGTCAACTTATCAAGAAAGTAGCCAAAATCTTTATAAATTGATCTATGTGTTTATCTTTATTAGATTTGAGATTTTATTTCTGTCAATCAAGAAAAGAAGTAAGATGCATCAGAGGTATTACAGATGAAAATGACGTAAAAATCTTGACAGTCACAGTTTAATTTTATCAAATACTACATACCAATTATGTGACAGAAAAGAAACCAAAGGAAAATAGAGTAATACTATTGATAGTTAGCGACTCTAGTAGTGGGGCTAATGCCTCAAATATCAAGTTGCTACATAAGATGAATATTGCAATCGCTGACAATGAATAGCACTACTCAGGAAAATATCCGTATCATGAAGATCTAAATTTGAATACCCTCAATTAGAGTTAAATAATAAATATTCATTAACACACACACACACACACACACTTTGCAGGTACTATAGGTGATGGAAGTAATGGAGATATTGCTGCTGATCAATACCATCGTTATCTGGTACCCCAGCTCTGAACTGTTTCTTTAGAACAAGGATAGCAACTTTTTAACAGTTAACTGTTTCTTGTTGAATTCATGAATTTTGTTCCTCAATCGGCCACAAATTCCTTAATTTCTTGAAACAGGAAGACGTAGATCTAATGGCCTCCATGGGAGTCAACAGCTATAGGTTTTCAATTTCCTGGGCAAGAATCCTACCAAGTGAGCATATTTCTCTTACAATCTTACTATATGTACACGTCCTTTACACCTAACCTACCGATTTTACTCTTGGTATAATCTCACACCACATTTCACATCTCACGTAATCCAACCATTATAAAACTGCCATATCATCCATGTGTCACTAAGTGATAAAGGGAGATGTACAAATATCTTTATCATTATACGCTCTTCCTTTCTTTTCAAGAAGTACAAAAGTTTCCTACTTTGGGGATTCTATTATCGAATGTCATAAAAACTATATTTCTTTCTATTTTCTTAATTCAAGACTTACATAGCATGATAGCATCTTAATCGACGTTGACTATACAACTTCCTAACTTAAAAACTCTTTTGATGGAGAGAACAGAAGGGAAATATGGGGCTGTGAATTTGGCAGGCATTGACTACTACAACAAACTCATTGATGCTCTTCTCCTCAAAGGTTCGACTCCGTCTGTAATTTAAGAACAAATTGGCTGCAGGACAAAGATAAAATAATGAGAACTCATAATTTTTTGGCTAGATAATTCCTGTCTTAGGATCTAGTTCACATTAAAGCAACTTCCTCATTTCTCATGCTTCAATCTTTGTCCACAGGAATCCAGCCATTCGTGACACTGACGCACTATGACATCCCTCAAGAACTAGAGGACAGATATGGAGCCTGGCTAAGTCCCAAATTACAGTATGTGCAATTAGTTTCTCGAGCATTTACACAAAAGAAATGTTGTTGAACTTGCATGGCTTAATCTTAAAAAACCCAATTTTTTGTTTCTTTCCAGGGAAGATTTTGAATACTTTGCAGACATTTGTTTCCAAAATTTTGGGGACAGAGTAAAATACTGGATCACTTTCAATGAGCCAAATGTGTTTACCATTCAGGCTTATCGTTTTGGCCGTTACCCACCAAGCCGTTGTTCCGAAGGATTTGGGAACTGCACTACAGGAAATTCAGAAACGGAGCCCTTCATTGCAGCCCACAACATGATCTTGGCTCATGCAGCTGCTGTTAATTTATACAGAACTAAATACAAGGTACAATGTCTGTTTCCTGTCCACCAATGTAACATTCAAGAGTAAATACTTCCAAACTAACAGATGAAACATGCTGAAATTCTGGATCTTATGAAAGGTTTTATACTTTTCATAGCAAGGCGAGATAAGTTTACGGTGATTTTAGAAGGAAAATATATCATGCACTGCAGAACAATTTTGTTTCTTGAATATGCAGGAGCTAAATAAACCATAAGTGTAGTTTCTTAAAAGATAATATTCACTCACCAAACTCATTCGTGTTGGTAAATTCCAGAAGCAACAAGGAGGTCAAATAGGATTAACCGTACAGTGCCTATGGTTTGAACCCATAAGCAACTCCACCGCTGACAAGCTAGCAGCAGAAAGAGGCCAAGCTTTCCTTTCAAACTGGTAATTCCCTTCAAAAATTCAACCCATATAGGAATGACACTTGCTATGATAAAAGATAATAAACTAATAATGAATGCCATCTTAAATGTGGGCAGGATCCTGGACCCAGTAATACTTGGAAAATATCCAAGGGAAATGAAGGACATTCTTGGATCCACTTTACCAGAATTTTCAAACAATGACTTGTCAAAACTACAGTCGTCATTGGATTTCATTGGCTTAAATTATTATGCTGCCTTCTACGTCCAAGACTGCATGTTTTCGACATGTACACCCATACCAGGGACCTCGAGAACTGAAGGTTTCATCAGACAAACGACAAGAAAGGATGGCATTCCCCTCGGGGAACCTGTATGTTTGTTACCAGCTCATAGTTTCAGCAGTTGTCCTTACATAATTACTAAAGTGTCTAATTTTTGCAGACAGGGATGCCGTCATTCAATGCTTACCCGCAAGGATTGGAAAAAACAGTCACATATTTAAAAGAAAGATTCAATAATACACCAATTATTATTACAGAAAACGGTTAGTACAGCAGACAAGCATAATATAGTTTCCCTTTTACTTTGTTCTTCCCCCTTAAAATTCGATATTTATTTTCAGGATTTTTTCCTTGTTTATATATTTGATATATTATTGACAAATATAAGATGACTTCTAGGATATTGCGAGGTCAGCGATTCAAATTCCACCATTGAAGAATCTGTAAATGACAACATGCGTGTAAAGTTTCAGGCCAGCTACTTAGATGCCCTGTCAACAGCCATGAGGTAAACACACTAGATGCAAAAAAAAAAAAATTTCTTATCCATGAACAAGATCGATCAACAATAAAAGCATGCATTTGGTTTCTCCCGTTTCTTCATCTATTTGAAATTCCAAAATGCAACAAGTTTAGGCATAAAAATTGAGTATTGACATTGCTTTGTGGCTGATCAACTGTAGGAAGGGAGCAGATGTGAGGGGTTACTTTCTCTGGTCCTTCCTTGACAACTTTGAGTGGACATTTGGATACACAAAACGTTTTGGGCTTTACTATGTTGATCAGGTCACTCTAAAGAGAACTCCAAAGTTATCAACAACTTGGTACAGAAACTTCATTGCAGAACATATTAGAGCTGAACCTAGAGCCAACAGCTAATTTCATAAGTTTTCAATCTAGAGAGCCTGCAAAATTTGCTATTTTTTGGATTGTATGGATGCAGAAGGAAATATATGTTTGACATGTACAAGTCCTATTGTTTGAACTTAAATATTCTTCTGTTCTAGTAGAATTCATAAATTTAGAACAGACTTCGTGAATGTACTTCCACAATGAGGCCTAAGATGCACTCAGTGGCGGATCTAGGATTTCGATTGAGGACGGGCGGTCGTTGACCGTTAATGGCGATAATGAAAACCAATAATGTGAATTTAAGTTACTTGTATCATATTTGATAAGTGTTTTTTATACATTTATTCGGGTTCTAAAATATTGACATTTCGTAATTCTTTTAATGGAATTATAGCCTAATTTATTATATAATGTGTTATTAGGTGAATCTCGATTAATGGAAGTGGAGTTGGAAGAAAGAAGCGAAAAATAGAGAAAAATGGGCAAGGTCCAAAGATTGGAGACTAAAGTGTAAATACTCAAAAAATGTGTTGAAACTTACGATGAAAATTTGAGAATGTTAGGGGTCAATTGGATGCAATTAGAAGTCAAAAGGAGTGAAATATGACCAAAATATTTTCACAAATCAATTTTCAGCCGTACAAGGATGTTCTAGATTTTCAACCGGAGATTAAGACCCATTTTTGGCCTAGTAAACGTTTGAATTGTAAAATAGCTATCCAGTAAAGTTGTAGCCCGTTGAGTTATATTTACAACCCAATTTGAATATCCTTAATCGGAAAGAAAGTTATGATAAAAATACTAAAGGAAGTGCAATGCAAAATTTTACCCGTAATGTAGTGCCACGACACCACCATCATGGCACCGAAGTGTCGCCTAGGTATATCTAGGGAGCATTTTTTGCCCGTTTTGAAACCCATAAAAATCCTACATTGGACACAAACCCACAAATACTATAAATACAAGTTTTTGACACTTTTGAGGAAGTTACACACATTTTGGGGAAGATAGAAAAACACATAATCATCAAGATAAAAGAGCAAAAGTTAGGGTATGAAGACTTTTGAGGTTGAGAAGAAGATTTTTAGTGCAAGATCCAATTCTTTCCATGATCAAGATTTTAAATCCCGGTTATGAACTCTATATTTTTTATTTTTCTTTCATTATTATGAGTATCTAAACTCATAGGTAAGGCGAACAATGTAATCTACGTGTGACCCTTTATTTCTTTTATTTAAGATTCAAGTTCTTTAAATGCATACTTGTTGATTTTATTCATAAATTTAATGCTTTGAATTCTTTGGTCAATTATTCAAAAATTTTGTGAATCTATTACTAATCGAGATGTGAGTTTTAGATTTAGACCACATAGTAAAATTCGATAATTTAGTATAACGTGTATAGATACTTATACTAATTTTTGAGATCATTAAATGAATTTTTAGAACAAATACTTCGTTTAACTAAGGTTAATCCATATAGAGATATGAAATTGAATTAGTTAAATAAACTCAATGAGAACTCGAGAGGGATAAATTGAATATTTTAGAAAAATTCGACCGAATACTACAATAGTAATGAATCTTGATTGGTGAATTAAAGGGGATCCATAGGTAAAATTGCAAGTCTTAGCATCCACATTCATACTTTTAAAACCTAAATTCGATAAATTGTATACGTTAGATAATTTAGTTTTATTTAGAATAATTTAGACACTAATCACAAAACTTTATTATTTATTTTATTTCGATCAAATTAAAGTTAGAAATAATTTAACTAATTGTTAGATATTAATCCTCGTGGGAACGATATCCGGACTCATTAGTCCATTATATTACTTGTTACGATGTACACTTGCGGGATATAAAAATCGGCAACATGTTTTTGGCGCCGTTGTCGGGGACTATTTTTATTTAATATTGGTTTTAATTATTTCTTGCTTTTGTTTGATTTTTCTTTTTCAATTGATCTACTTATTTTTTCTTTACTTCATTGACAGGGAATTAAAAGAAGCAAGAGGTCAAATTTCACAATGGTTGATTCCGACTCAAATGAAGGTGACATGCTCTTTGGATAATTCCTTTTCAGACAAGAACTTAAAAAGCGGGGATACGATTAACCTATTTTATTTGATAAGGAAGGCTTACCGAAGGGACTAAATATCAAATCTATTGTTTATGAGGAGATTAAACCAACTTGTGAATATTGTGGGGGAATTGCATCTTACAAAAAAAATACTTGTTATTGACGACTCCAGAGGAAGTAAGGAAAGCTATATTTGGTGATCCATATGAACAAGATGATGTCAATGAAATAGTTACGGGATACATCACCATGCAAAAATATAAAGGAATGAACAAGTAATTTCAGATGAGTCAAATAACATGCCAATGGAGGATCTCTTTATTATTCAACCTGAGGAACCAATTAAAGAAGAAGAACATGTAAAAACGAATAAATTAATCACGAATGAGCCAAATGAATTAGTGGCATTCAAAGAAGATGGGATTAGCATGCAGACCTCCAACTTCATTGATTTTGTGATTAAAGTCGATGAGGAAATTGAAGTCTTCTTAGTTGAGTTTGAATTGGGCATTTTAGGCAAGTCATACCGTATTAAAAATGACAAGGTACTATTTTGGATGACGTGTGAAATATGGAACAAAGTCAAATTGAGCAAGTTGAGTAGGATCACCAAAGCTATATTCAAAGTGCCATAAAGCACTCGTGCAAAAGTTTAGCTAAAGATTTTAAATTAAACGCTTATTGGGAGGCAACCCAATTTCTTACCCTTTTTTTATTATGCTTTCTGTATTTACATTGCATATAGTCTATTAAGGTGCATTAGTTTTAGGTATGTTTTTGTTTCAATAAAGAGGGTCATCATATCGATATTAAGACTATTAAAAGAAAATCATATATTTAAGTCAAAAATAGTAGGAAAGATATGTGGCACATTTTTCAAAGTTCCAGGGACGTAAAAAAAATATGGTTATCATATACGCCATATTATTGCTTTTAAAGTGTCTCTTAACTCTTATATTTGTCTTCTTTCATTTTTCAAAGGTACATGGATATCAAGCAAGAGGTAGCTTAGAAAAGAAAGGAATGAACTGATCCAACAATCCAACTCAAATATCAGACAAAAAATCTGGGGAGTACGTTATCCTTTCTTCCCCACCCTTATACGTGCTATACTAGACTTTAAAACGTTAAGGACAATGTCTACTTTAAGGTTGAGGGTGAAAAAAATATTGAGTTTTTAATATTCTTATGTGAATGTGTGTTTCTATTTCTTTTAAAAAATTAAATTTTTTTAGTAAAAATTCTTGTTTATTGTGTGCTTATGTGGGTTAGGTAGCTTTGCCAACAAATATATTTGGAATTATATATTAATTTATGAACTGTGGATATGTTACATACTTAAATTAATTGATTATTATCCATGTAAAACTTGATACTATTTGCGCACATGAATTAAGTTTAACATTATAAAATAATGGGTTGATTCATATGCTTAATAGGTTTAAATAGTAGAACTTAGATGCTAAATCCAAAAATTACTACAAAATATATCATTCGACCAAATTTAGATTAGTTTGGGGTGATTTTACTGTTGTAGGATATGGATATGAATGGGGATTCCATGTGTGTAAATTCTTGTGTGAATTGTCTAATGCCAATATGATGAAAATTAGGTAAAAATCTTAAGTTAGGGGTCGATTTTTGAGAATTAGTGTTTAATGAGGGGCATTGCACTAATCATGGCAAAAAAAGGAAAAAAAAAAGGAAAAAAAAAAGAAAAGAGAGAAAAAACTATCTCTTTGTGAAACGTCTCTTCGTAGCCTTTATGACTCAAGTGATTAAGTCTGCAAGGGTATCTAAAATCTTGGTACCTTATGTTCATCTGACTTGGGAGTTATCAGCCTAAAACTCGCTACAAGGATTATTTAGAAATTTTAATGGAGAGAAATCTGCACATAAGATAAAAAAAAAATTATGTATTTACATACTACATGTCTTGATTAAGTTACAAACACTCATTTGAGAAAGTTAGATCTTTGACAAGGGATTATTAGCCCAGTTGAGTCTTGGAGGTTGAAGTATTGCAATTAGTGAGATCCATCTAAATTAAAGAGGGTGAGGAGTTGGTATAAAGATTCAGCCTTAGATCATACATTGGAAAATAGTAAAAGAGAATAAGTGTGGGGGTGTGTGAATTTTAGGAGTGATGAAAGTAAAAATTTGACCAACTCCTGAATTTATAGTGTTTTAATTAATTCTTCACATACACATCAGTTTTGCATTGGAAAAATAGATATTGATTTTGTTAATGCGACCTTGAAGCTGTTTATATATTTAATACAATGCTTTCAATCCCGAGACAAATGGCAGGTTATCTAACTAAAACCTTTTGAATGTTTGTGTGTTTGTTAAGTTAGGTTATGATTTTGTTTGAGAACAAACAAATGTTTAAGTTTGACGTGTTTGATAAGTGTATTTTATACACTTATTCGGGTTCTAAAATATTGACATTTCGTAATTTTTTTAATGGAATTATAGCCTAATTTATTAAATAATGTGTTATTATGTGAAACTTGATGAATGGAAGTAGAATTAAAAGAAATAAGCAAAAAATGGCAAAAATGGGCAAGATCCAAAGATTGGGGGACTAAAGTGTAAATACTCAAAAAATGTGTTGAAACTCATGATGAAGATTCGAGAATGTTAGGGGTCAATTGGATGCAATTAGAAGTCAAAAGGAGTGAAATATGATCAAAATATTTTCACAAATCAATTTTCAGTCGCACAAGGATGTTCCAGATTTTCAACTGGAAATTGAGACCTATTTTTGGCCTAGTAAACGTTCGAATTGGAAAAAATAGTTATTCTAGTAAATTTATATCCCTTTGAGTTATCTTTACAATTCAATTTGAATTGCCTCAATCGGATGAGGAGAGAGAAAGTTATGATAAAAATACAAAAGAAGTGCAGTGTAGAATTTTACTCGAAAGGTGGCGCATGGAGTCGCGGTGCCATGGCCGAGGTGCCACCATTCTATCTTTGCGCTGCGGCGTTGCCTAGGTGTAACTAGGGCTCGTTTTTGGTCCATTTTGAAACCCATAAAAACCCTATATTGGACACAAATGTGGGAAAGAGTATAAATACAAGTTTTTTACACTTTTGAGGAAGTTCCACACATCTGTGGGAGAAAATCACATAATCATCAAGATCAAAGAGCAAAAGCTAGGGTTTGAAGACTTTTGAGGTTGAAGAAGATTTTTGGTGTAAGATCCAATTCTTTCCATGATCAAGATTTTAAAACCCGGTTATGAAGTCTATAACTTTTTGATTTTCTTTCATTATTATGAGTACCTAAACTCATTATTAGAACGAACAATACAATTTATGTGTGACCCTTTATTTCTTTTATTCAAAATTCCAGTTTTTAAATTCATACATATTGATTTTATTCATGAATTTAATGATTTGAATTATTTGGCCAATTATTCAATGATTTTGTGAATTTATTACGAATCGAGATGTGAGTTTTAGATTTAAACCACATAATAAAATTCGGTAATTTAGTATAACGTATAGAGATACTTATACTAATTATTGCAGTCATTAGATGAATTCTTAGAAAAAATATTTCTTTTAACTAAGGTTGATTCACATAGAGATATGAAATTGAATTAGTTAAATAAACTCAATGAGAACTCGAGAGGGGTAAATTGAATACTTTAGAAGAATTCGACCGAATACTACAATAGTAATTAATCTTGATTGGTGAATGAAAGGAAATTCATAGGTAAAATTGTAAGTCCTAACATCCACATTCATACTTTAAAACCCACATTGAAAAATTGTGTACGTTAGATAATTTAGTTTTAGTTAGAATAATTTATACACCAATCACAAAACTTTATTATTTGTTTTCGATCAAATTAAAGTTAGGAATAATTTAACCAATTGTTGGATGTCCACTATATTACTTGTTACGATCTATACACTTGCGGGATATAAAAATCAACAACAAAATTGTAGGTGTAGACGTACGTTATCTACCAGTCTAATAATATTTACCGAGTAAGAATTTGAAAAATTGGTCAAATTACTTACTTTATTGGTTCGATTTGCTAATAATCTCAATCTAGAAAAAAGGTTTACTTCATAGTTTTAAATATGACAAAAAATTTGTCGTTGAATTTGTGAAGAAAAATTTGGATCAATGTTTATCCGAATTGCTAAATTTTTTTTGCCGATTAAATAGTCTCTAATGACAAGATTAAAACAAATAATTTTTTGGGCTTCAATAAATTTCAACTGTCAATTTAATTTCTTCTTCGTTATTCTTTAACTTTCAAAACATAGTTATTATATTCGATTCGATTATTGACTCGAACAAATTATCAGGTCATCGAGTCAGTGGTTTAACCGCCGAGTCATTAAAAGGTCATGTTTTAGTTAAAAAAAAATTAAAACAAAAAGACAATATATCAATTACTTTACTAAAACTGAACATATATATTTTGTTACATTAGGATTTGTCATCAACTAAATGCCATATTGGTCAAGCTTTCAAAAATTTCAAAGGAGAGCCAAGGTTTGAATCTCTATTGTTACACTATTTCTAATAACTATGTTTTTCTAATGGTGAAAAATAACAAACTAAAACATAAATGATTGATCTTGTGGAGAGTCGAACTCAAGACTTTCACTTTCTAAACGGGTGCTCCAACCAATTGAACTACTAGAATTGTTTCCATTGTTACACTATTTCTAATAACTATCTTTTTATAATGGTGAGAAATAATAAACCAAAACATAAAAGGATTGATCTCGAGGAGCGTTGAACTCAAGACTTCCACTTTCTAGATGTGTGCTCCAACCAATTGAACTACTAGAATTGTTTGAGAAGATATGAAATTACTGATATATATAACAATACATATGTATATTGACACAAAAAAATTAATATCGGTGGATCCAGCATGTTAAGGGATAAAATTTCACATCGAATAAAGATGAAAATATAGATCAATTTATAAGAGTTTTAGTTACTCCTCTTAATAATGTTGACCTTTTAAGATGAAACTCCAAATCTTAACATGGTATCAGAGCCCGATAAGCTCCAACGAGCGATTCGATCCAATTAAGACTCAAAAAAATTGAGCACACGAATTTCAAGATTGGTCTGCTCAAATGAGCCACTATCTTGTGGGGGTATGTTAAGAGATAGAATCACACATCGAATAAAGACGAAATATAGACCAATTTATAAATGTTTGGGCTGCCCCACTTAATAAGGTTGATCTTTTAAGATGGAACTACAAATCTTAACACAGTACGGGCGACCGCGGGGGCTCGTCAGGTGCTTGATTCGCCACTGGATGCACTCCGTTACAGTGGGAAAGATTTCGCAAGTAAATACATAAGCCATGTTTGATTTGATTGCCGTCATCTATAAACTAACTTAAGTTGAGATTTCAAACTTCTTAAGTTCACATAGAACACATTACCGAAACAACTTTATCCTTTCGTGCTCATCTATATGATTTGCCTTATCTTGACAAGGAATAATCTAAATAGGAGATCGTGTTCTTGAATTATTGTCTTCCCTTCCCTTCCCTTCACGTTCAATACGAAAAACCTCACAGAGATTCCATCAATGTATACAAGAATTGCAAAATGAAACGAGAGAATTGTCAACTGTTGAGTGATTAATTGTTTTAAAAATAAAGACAACAAAAAAAGTTAGGATAATTATATTGCCACTTTAATTTTTATTTCATACACCACATTATAATTACAATTAAATTTATCAATATTTATTTATTGTAACAATTATTTTCTTAACTTTTTTCAGTCAAATTCTTATTTTCATCATTCCAATAATTAGTACGTCTTGTCCTTATTGATAATTTACATCAAAAATATTTTATTTTTATGATATGAAATGAGGAAAAAATATTTTTCGCACTTTTTAATTATTTATCTTTTAAAAATATGATAAAAACTGTTATTTTACGTCATTTCAATGAACTTTTGGACATAAAACTATTATTAAATATAAAATGTGTTAACTAATGGATAGTTTGAGGACAAAAATGACATGAAAAATCTTTAGAGATATAAGTGTTGTAATGAATAAAGATTAAGAACTTTATGCGCAATTAAAATGGGGTGTAATAAATAAAAACTATAGTGTGAATATAATTACCCAAAAAATTATAGCAGTCTACCTTAGGCAAGAGAACACAATCAACTTTGTCAACTGCTCTAGTAAAGCATCGAGTGCCATATCTAAGCTTCATTAACCTCCACCATGGAGATCTAGATTCGAAAAGGTGCTCTTCCTCGTCCCATGAAATCTGATATCCTTGAAGACCAATAGCAAGACTAGGTTACTTTCCATGGCACGCAATCCACTCTTCATCTCAATAGCATATCCTTTTTTATCCAGGCCAAATGGATCAAGCCCTGTGTCAAGGACCGCAGCTTTACCTAGCCCCTTGACCCAATCACAGCCCCAGTTTGCCCAACTTCAGCCATACATTGTAAATATTAGTCCATTTTGAATTGTAATTTGCTTTCCATTGTAATAGTTTAATTCAGTTGTAAAATAACTCTAATATTTGTAAACGTTTAGTATGATTCCTCGTTATTTAAACGTCTATTCCTATCACTTAGATTTTTCTTCCGCAAGCTATTATATGGGGTATTATTCATTCAAAAATCTTTCAAACTTACTGGTGTTTGCCCCCTGCACTAGCCATTGTAATTTTCACTTTCATCAATCAATGATCCATTTACTTTCAATGTATCTAAAGTTTCTGTTGCAAGCTTTCTAAAAATTGTAATCAAATTTTCTTTCGTCCCAAAACGACTGAGAAAAGGTGGAAGGTAGTCGAGTGGAGTAGACTACTGCCGCATGGTGTCCCTTTCTGTGCCAAGAAGGAATGCATCCCGTGAAAGTTGGTATCAAAGTTGCGGCTCATGTCCCACGATAAGAAAGCTATGGATCCAATTACATCAAACACTACAGAAGTTGTAGATCCTCAAAAGAGGAGCACGAAACAACGCGTGGATGCGCTTGATGAGACAACTACTAGGTTGTGCTATGTCGTTGAGGGCTTCGAGGAAAAAGTTGAGGTGGCGAGATGAAAATTCGTGATTTGCACATCCAACTGGATGTAAGCCTTAAGGCTTACACAACAATGACTGAATCTGTTGCAATCATGCCTGATCTGCAGGATGAAATGGAAGTGTTGAGAGCACAATTACGAGTGCTTCAATGTGCTGTTGGCAATGAAAAAGCCCCCGCATAAGAGTATGTTCCCATGATCAAAATTTCGGAACTGTGTACCTACGGAGGAGCGCGCGATGTAAAAGAAGTCGAGAACTTCTTTTTTGATATGGAACTATACTTTCTTTCGGCTTCAATCGAAGATGAAGTAAAAAAGGTTACAACATCTACCATATATCTTGGTGGAGATGCAAACTATGGTGGTGGACAAAGTATGCTGATATTCAGGCCAATAGGGTCCAAATGGATTCTTAGAAATATCAGGCACGAAGGGCACTACGAGAACTGAAACTTACAAACTCCATCAGGGACTACGTGAAAGCCTTTTCAGGGCATATGTTGAATATTCGAGATATGTCGGAAAAGGATAAGCTATTCACCTTCATGGAAGGGTTGAAACTGTGGACATGCAAGGAACTTCAGAGACAGAAGGTTACTGATTTGAGCGCTACCATGGGAGCCGTCGAATGTTTAAGTGACTATCAACCAGAGTCGAGAAAAGATCGACCATCAGGGAATAGTCATGCTGTTGGAGGTGGAAGCAGACCTTATAGACCCAACTCGAACTCAAATGGGGGTAGAGTGTTACTCTAATAATAATGGAGGAGCCTATCAAGCCACTCTTCAGAGTAACTTTTAAGGAAATAATCAAAACAGCCGTCAATGAAATTATAACGGTAGCAGTAGTAACAACTGGAATAAAGGAAAAGCAACGGAGGACAGATCTGATGTCACTCCTAAATTG
>CAIGRT010037592.1:0-19122 GCA_903798405.1 Fraxinus platypoda
TTTTGGACAAGAGAGGAAAAAGGAGAGATGACTACAACGGTTTGGTAAACATATCAGCTAACTGATTTTGAGTACGAACCAGTAATAATTTGATAAATCCAACATTAACCTTGTCTCGAACAAAATGGCAATCAATCTCGATATGTTTTGTTCTTTCATGGAAGATTGGATTATTAGCAATATGAATGGCTGCTTGATTGTCACAAAAAATAAGAGCTGGAAGGGAAATGGTGACCTGCAATGCAAATCAATAAGCAGCTGATGAATCCATACAATTTCACATGCTGATGAAGCTAAAGCACGGTACTCTGCCTCTGCTAAAGATCTGGAGACTGTTGTTTGCTTTTTAGACTTCCAACAGATTAAAGAGTTCTCAAGAAAAACACAAAAACCAGTGATAGATTTTCTTGAATCGGGACATGACCCCCAATCAGCTTCTGCAAATGCACGGATTTGGATAGAAGAAGAAGCGTCAAATAATAAGCCTTGTCCTGGAGCTGCCTTTATGTATCTTAAGAGATGATGTACAGCATCTAAGTGAGGCTGGCGAGGCTGCGATACAAACTGACTTAATTTGTGGACAGCAAACATGATGTCTGGACGTGATACAGTTAAGTATAATAGTCAACCAACAAGTCGACGATATAAGGATGCATCATCAAGTAAATACCCTTCAAAGGAGCTAAGCTTTACTTTAGGATCCATTGGCAATAACGCTGGTTTACAAGCCAAAAAACCAATATCCTCAAGTAATTGTAAAGTGTAGTGTCTCTGAGAAAGAAAGATACCCTTTTGTGATCTTGCAATCTCCAAGCCAAGGAAGTACTTCGGCTTACCAAGATCCTTCAATTTAAACTGACTATGCAGAAACTTCTTCAATGAATCAATCATCTCAATATCTCATCCAGTGATGATTATATCATCAACATAAACAAAAAAAAGCAATGAATGAAGCACCAGACCCTTTCGTGAACAAGGAATAATCTGATTTAGATTGTTAGAAGCCATGTTATTAGATGCTTATTTTAAGCCATAAATTGATTTATGCAATCTACATACCAATTTCTCCCCCTAGGGTCCAGTAGCATAATGTTTAAGGTGACCTAAAGGCAAATCCATGTAAATCTCCTCAAATAAATCACCGTTAAGAAATGCATTATTGACATCCAATTGCACAAGATGTCATTTCTTAACTGTTGCAACAGTAAGAAGTGTTTTGATAGTAACCAACTTCGCCACTTGAGAAAAGGTTTCATTAAAATCCAATCCCTCTTGTTGAGTGTAACCTTTTGCCACTAACTGGGTTTTATATCGGTCTATGCTGCCATCTGACTTGAACTTAATCTCGTATACCCATCGGCATCCTATGGAATGCTTGTCTTTTGGCAAAACAGCAATAAACTAGGTATGATTTGCTTCCATGGCTACCAACTCATCAGCCATAGCCATTATACCCATCGGCATCCTATGGAATGCTTGTCTTTTGGCAGAGCATCAATAGACCAGGTATGGTTGGCTTCCATAGCTGCCAACTCATCAGCCATAGCCTTTTTCCAGTGTTCATATTTAGCTGCTTGGTGATAGAATTGGGGTTCAAAGGTAGAAGATATATTAAGGAGAAGGGAGTTGTGAGAAGAGGAAAAGGCTTTGTATGATAAGGATTTACTTAGAGGATATAAGGAATCAATCTGAGGAGAAGAGTTGTTGGTCAGAAGATTGCAGTGATAATCATGAAGATAAGATGGATTTTTTCTTATTCTGTTTCCTTTCCTATGAATGGATACAGGAGATTGATTTGAGTTTAAGGTGGGAAGAACTACATGATCTGAGTGTGAATGATACTAGATTCAATTCCATATGAAGATTGATTTGACTGTAATGTGGGGTGAATATTGTTGTCTGGAGTAGTGGCATGAGGTACATCATTATAATTATCACGAAATGAGAAATTTGTATGAGGAGGATTTAAAGACAAGTTCTGAATAGGACTTGGCAGTACAACATCATGGAAGGGATCAATATCATCAGTGAGTGATAAGATTGATTGGAATGGAATGATGTGTTCATGAAAGACCACATCTCTGGAAATGAAAATTGATTTATTAACTATGTCATATACTTTGTATCATTTAATAACATGAGGATAGCCAATAAACATGCAAGCCTTGGCTTTTACATGAAACTTAGTTCTGTTGGAAGATAGAGTGGAGGCAAAACAAAGGCTGCCAAATGTTTTTAGATGACTATAGTCTACTGGAGTGTTGTATAGACAGACATATGGTGTTTTATTTTGAAGAATTGGTGATGGAGTCCTATTTATGAGAAAGGTAGCTATCAGAATACATTCTCCCCAGAATGAGATAGAAACTATAGAGTGGAAATATAATGCTAGAGCAACATTTAGGAGATGTTGGTGCTTCCCCTCAACAACAGAATTCTGTTCTGGCCTTTCCACACATGAATATTGAAGTATCACTCCTTTAGTATTAAATAACTCTGTAAATTTCAATTCCTTAGCATTATCATATCTGAAGCATTTTATCACTTTGTTGAATTGTGTTTCTATGAGGGAGAAAAATCTGGGAATAATAAAGACAATATCTGATTTTTGCTTCATCAAATACACCCATGTGAATCTGGTGCAGTCATCAACCAATGTCAAGAAATATTTGTAACCAACATGTAAAGTCACATTGTAAGGTCGCAAAACGTCACAGTGAATTAGATCAAAGGCAGCTGTCGATGGGTGATTTTTAGAGACAAATGAGAGCCTTCTCTGTTTTGCCAATGGACATACATGACAAGGAATAAAATGTTCTTTCCTTCTTTCATCAAATTTCAACAAGTCTTTTAACAAACCAAGTTTCTTAAATGACAAATGCCTAAGTCTGTGATGCCAAACATCACCGGTTACATTATTTTCCAATGAATTACAATCTATAACATGACCTGATCCAGGTGAAACATGAAGAGAATGATCTGATTACAAGACTCCTTTGAACTAACAACATTATTTTGAATTGAATTAAAAGAGTTTACATCAATTATATAAAGATCTCCAACCCTTTTACCCTTGCCAATCATCTTCAAAGTTGGTAGAACCTGAATAACACACGTATCGGTAAAAAAAACTGACACTTCATAAAGACCTTTTTTGTCAAAGAGCTTACTGATAACAGGTTAAATCTGAATTGTGGCACAAACAGTACATCCTCAAGAATGAATTCAGGTGATATCTTCACATTTCCAATAAATTGAACATGAATCTTATCATGATTAGGCAGAGTAACAAATGAATTATGAACTTCTCTTAATGTGTCAAAAGCATATTGATTATTGAATCAATCACCCAAACTGTTGATGAATTGATTATTGAATCAAAAGAAATGGAAAGACATGTACCTCTCCGCTTAGGCTTATATCCAGGGGAAAACCATGCAACTTATAGCATTTTGCAATGTCATGACCTATGTACCCACGGTATCTACACACGAGTCTTTCTTTCTTCCGAAATCTTCTATTTGATTGTCCTGCATTTGACTTTCTAGCTTCATTCCTAAAAAGCAATTGAGTTATTGACGCCTCAGTCAGCAATGCTCAGCCAACTCAGAAGCAGCAGAAAGTTCCAGCTTTGCTCCAGCTCAGCAATCTTACTTTGGCGCCCATTTTATGGAATCTAGTTAGTTAGAAGTTAGTTAGTTAGTTAGTTAGTTAGTTACTTTACAGTTGTGTTTATTAGTTGGTTAGTTGATTCATTTTACTTTGTATTTATATAAGAACCAATGTAACCAATGTATTCATTCGAGTAATTTTACAATGAATGAGAGAAAATTCTTTCTCCTCTAATATGGTATTAGAGCATGTTTATGCTTCCTTCTTTTCATTTCCAACTGTGAATTAATCGACCAATGGCTACGAAAATTCCGAATCAATCCGTTCATATCTCTGCATCATCAGCCAGCAATTCCGCAGCTGATGATGGATTGAATCCTTTTTTTCTTCACCATTTAGACAGTTATGGATTGGTGCTTGTTTTACAACATCTAACATGAGACAATTATTCTTCCTGGAGTCGTTCTATGGTTATTGCATTAACCGCGAAGAACAAATTGGGATTTATTAATGGATCTATTGTGCCTCTAGAAAACAATAGTGATCTGCTTAATGCTTGGATCCGTAACAACAACATGGTGATTTCATAGATTCTCAATTCGGTTTCAAAATGAAATATCGACGAGTGTAATATATTCAGAATCAGCTCATGACATTTGGACTGATCTTAAAAAGAGATACGAGCAGAAGAATGGTCCTCGTATATTCCAATTAAGGTGTGAATTGATGAATTTAACACAGGGTGAATCATCTATTAGTACTTGTTTTACAAAATTGAAAACCGTTTGAGAAGAACCAAGTAGTTATAGGCCTTTATGTTCATGTGGCAAATGTGTATATGGAGGAAATAAGAGCCTTGCAGAACACTATCAAACATAATATGTTACGTCTTTCCTAATGGGGCTACATGAATCATTTGCACAAATAAGAGGTCAGCTGTTATTAATGGATCCAATTCCCTCAATTAACAAAGTATTTGCTCTTATTGTGCAAGAGGAGAACCAGAGAAAGGTAAAAGTGAGATTGCTGAGCTGGAGCAAAGCTGGAACTTTCTATTGCTTTTGAGTTAGCTGAGCATTGTTGACTGAAAGCTTGAACTCTAATAAACCTATAATTTTTATAAGTGTTGTAGTATGACCCAAATTCCATAAGAATTGGGTGGTTGATTGATTAAGAAAGCCTAAATAATTTTGGTTTGGAAGTTCAGTTTGAAAAATGATCAAATTTCATCAAGGATTGGAAGTTTGATTGGAAGGACTTTGAAATGGATAAAAACGTTTTTAAAGTGCTTGAGACAGAGGCATGGCACTAGCAGCACGAAGAGGAATAGCGTTTGGGAGCCTAGGCGTCGGCCAAAGAAAACAGAAAAAGGGGCTGGGCAATTGGGCACCATCGTTCGGCCAGAATTGAATTTTTATCGGGATTCTTGTATTCTACTTCATTCAAAACATCAAAATTGGATTCTTACATATACTTCACGTGATTTAAGCTCTTCATAGGCTTAAATAACATGGCAAAATATTGTATAAGCATTGAGAGAACATCAAAGTGAGGATTTAGGTTATAGAGAGACTCTTATAGTTTGAAATAGGTTAAGAGTATTACGAGATCCTTATATACTTCTTTGCTATTAATTATAGTGCATTCTCCGCTTCTGTTCGTGGTTTTTCCCTAGATTTGGGTTTCCACATTAAACCTTGTGTTCTTATATGATTCTTTTCATTTTATCATATTTTCTTGACTTTAATATTCATAACAAGTAGTATAACTTCTATCATCGAATTATTGTAAATTAGTTTGTTTTCTAACAATAAGCAATACAGGTGTGATTTGCTTTTATCTCACACATATTTGTGGATCGTACCAAAGATGAAAATAAAATCGCAGCTCAAATAATCATAAATATCATTCTTCATTCTGAAGAGAAAAAAACTTAACTTCCAAGAAAAAATTAAACAAAATAACACATCTTACTCGTTTTCCTTTGTCATGCAATAAAATCTTCTTCCTAGGTTAAGATTTGTCTACAAAGTCTTCGACAAATATTTTGAAATTTGCCCACTTGTTCTTGGAAACAACAGCACATGTGAACTTGTTCACCCTTAAGGTGATATTATCCTTCAAAACCACAGCATATATTTTCCAATGACATGGATCTTTACACCTCATCGAAACCGTGTGTCGTTCTTCAAGTAATAAATTGGCCTTTAATTTTTTACTGAATACTCTACCAATGCATCCCTTTGAAGTTCTATTCAAATTATGTCGAAAACCCTACTGCATAAAATAAAAAGAAACGAAACTTACCCAATTGAAAACGAGCGTCACTTATGTCTGTCTTCGGGTTGAAGATTTCTTCATTCAACTTTCTGCGGGGTTTGTCTTCATCATAAACGCTATTTAAGCTCTATAACTCATTCTACAAACGGTAATGAGAATGAACATCATCAACTAGCGGTTCTTTTTTTTTAAATAAAATTGATTTGCAATTTTATTATTTTGGTTTGGGATTTTTAATTACTGTAATTAAGTGATTCAACGAGTCCTCATCTAGAGTAGTCTATGTTATAGAATAAGTAATAACCAACTATCTAGAATTGTGTTGCATTAAAGAGTATTTAATGGATAGTGATTAAGCAATTGAAAGATGCATTTATTTTGGTTGTCGAAAGGTATATAGAAGAGTTCATTGAACACTATAAATACAGGTACTTTTTTTTTTTTTTATATAACATGGGGGTTAAAATCCGATTTTTAGTAGATTTTGATAAAAAAAAAATTTGATAAAATGTATATTTGAAAAGTTGTGATTTCCATAAAATATATATCTAAAATTTGATCAAGTAAGTCATCTTCCTAACGAAGTAGTGGTATCAGAGCCATAGGATCTCTTGAAAGAAATGGCAAATTATATGGTTCCTTTTCAAGTTCTATCAATGATAAGAGCAACTAGTGACAAATTGAGTACTGAAATGAAGGCATTTTTCTTGTCACAAGATCTACGGGAGATCGTAAAAAAGTGATAAAATGAGCCAAGAGATGAGGCTACTATACCCTCAAGGGCAAATGAACTCTTTGAAGGATTCAAGAAAGAGAAACAAGAAAGCTCTGTATCTCATTTACCAATCACCTCATGATGATGGATTTGAGGAAATTTCAAATGATAGGAGGCGAGTTCGAATATCTACAAATGGAAGAATTGAATCTATTTTTGAATATTTCTCTAAATGGCTAATTGATTGAAAACAAATTGTGAGGTCACCATTAAAGAAACTAAAGATTTGGAGACCATGTCCATTTAAGAACTCGTGAGGTCTTTTCAAGCCTGTGAAGAAAGACAAAAGAAAAGGCAAATTACATTACAGCAAGTACTTCAAACAAAGTTCAAGTTGAAGGAAAACAACAGAGCAATTCCAACAATGAAAGAGGAAGATGACGCAATTGTGGTCGTGGTTGTAGCCATGGCCGAGGAAGAGGGAGAGGGAGAATATAAAACATCCAACCATGAAGAAAGTAGATGAATTTCATCTTCAAAAAGATATCGTGGAAGAGGTATGACATTGTTACAATTGTAAAAACTTGAACATTATGCTTGAAAATGTAGAGCTACTAATCAAGTTGAAGAAGAAGTAAATTTTGTAGAAAATGAGAAGGAATAGGACTTCACTTGCTATCAGCATATAAAAAGGAGACTGAATGAAAATAAACACTTGGTACCTCGACACCAGTGCTAGCAATCACATGTGTGGAAATAAAAACATATCCGTGAAACTCGATGAATCAATGAGTGACAACGTCACATTTGGCGATAAATCCAAAATTCCAGTAAGACGCAAACATGATATCCTTGTACGCTTGAAAGATGGAAATCACTAATTTTTTTCAATTGTTTACCATGTGCCTAACATGAAAATTAATATAAAAAAGTTTATGACATTTATATGAAAGAAAAAAGCATTTCACTAAAAGGTTGTAAAAATAATTTCGTAGCTAAGTACCAACAACAAATAATAGAACATTTTTGTTGCATATTCAAAATAATGTTGCAAAATGCTTGGAAGGTTTGTATAAAAGATACATCATGGCTATGGTATCTAATGTTTAAGCATCTCAATTTTGATGATTTGAAGTTTCTACCAACAAGAGAATGGTGTGAGGATTGCCATTCATCAATCACATGAATCAATTTTGTCAAGGATATGCCTATTTGGGATGCATTCGGAAAGTGCTTGCCAAAAGAACAAGCACGAGAGCAAAGAAGTCACTAAAACTCATTCATACCGATATGTGTGGGCCGATCTTTTTAGCTCCCTTGGTTAGAGCAATTATTTCTTCTTATATATTGATGATTTTAGTAGAAAAATGTGAGTTTATTTTTTAAAAGAAAAATTCAAGATGTTTGTCGTTCACAAGAAATTTGAAGCACTTGTCAAAAGGGAAAGGGGGAGAATCTACATCAAAAGAATTTGACAAATTTTGTAAAGACGATGGAATTCGTCGATCTCTAACCGTTCCAAGATCCCTCAACAAAATAGTGTTGCCGAAAGAAATAATTTAACCATTCTCAACATGGCCCGAAGCATACTAAAAAGAAAAAAGTTGCCAAAAAAATATTGTGCTGAAGTGGTAGTTTTCCAACTAGAAGTGTGTGGAGAATGACCTCAAGAAGCATGAAGTAGAAGAAAGTTCGGCATTTCACAGTTCGAAAGAGTTGCCTATGCTTATATGTCCGACCAAAGAAAATCCAAGCTCGATGATAAATTTGTCAACACTTAAGACCTCGCAGGAGATTGTGGAGGCTGATTCCTTATAGCAGGTCATTGGCCTTGCATCATCAGAGCCATTACAGTTTTAACATTTTTGCATGTTAAATTATCGCTGAGTTCGAGTCTTGTAATTTACTTCTTCGTATAATTTTAATGTGCCTTTGAAAGATTAATCAAAAATACATGTGAAAAGTAGGAGACAACACTTAACAAAAAATAATAATAATTAAATTAATTTACTTTTTCATTATTTTATTTTTTTATATAATTTCTAACTTAGAAGATTGACAATTCTGGAACTTCATAATTGTTTACCATATAAGCAGCTGCTCGATGTGAAACAGCTACAAATCATACATTAAGGGCCCGTTTGTTTCTGATTAAAATCAGATTTTAATCTAAGTTAAAGTCAAACAATCAATATTAACCACATCTTTCATTGGTCTCACTGCTTTTCAACTACACATTTCAAAAATTTCTATCACAATCTACTAAAAATCTAATTTTAATCTCCACCAAACACCCACAAAATACTTGTGCATATGATTCAGGCTGCCTGAGGTGAACAACATTCGAAATGGAACAAATAGATACTTGCTACAGGCGGTACTCGAGGCATAGGGTATGTCACTTAAATTTTAGTCTCGTACTACTATACTTACTAATAATAATAAGGATCATATAGCATGTTCGGCTAAGCTTAAAAGGTGCTTATATGACTCGATTTGCTTATTTTTTGTTATGTATGTGCATATACAGGTTTCATGGTCACGATACGAATGCGTCAGCAATTTTCATTGTTAACAAATGCTAATTATTCCAGTAAAAATACACAGGCAGATTCAAGATTGTTATGAATACATCACGTCACACTACAACCTAAACATATCCATACAACTTAGATTTTGCTCGAGCTCGGTGTCTGATTTTGTTGCAGAAGTTGCATTAAAGGCCAGAAGATGTCCAGACGATGAAAGTTTCTCGAGGCCTGGAATGGTAAGAGAGATTAAAAACAGAAATAAGGATAAATGCTAAAGCGGACAAAATGATGTGAGGCCGAAAAGTAATGAGAAATGAAGAATTATAAATGGTAACTTCGAAGATAAGAATATGCCTAGTCCATAAGCCACGTTATTCTGATACTAGTACTACTTACACCATTTATTTTTCATCTCGTCGATTAGCTTCCAACAATTAACACTACATACAAGATTGTAACATCCTTCTATCATCGACATATAGAAAGTAACACCGATTTTCATCTTACTACAAAGTAATATCAATAAGAAGAAGAAAATATCCAATCAAAAATTGATCTCACGTCCACAGTCGAAAGCTATTATTGATGTGGCCATTATGCAGTTCTTCCCAGTTAAGCTCTAGAGGAAAAGAAAAACTTTAGTGCCTATTCTGCAGGCAGTATACACAGCGATGGAATAATTTGTTTTAATGCAAGTTACCTATCGATATCTGCTTATCTTTTATGAATATTTTTACCATTTTTTTTTTGAAGTTAGCATTTCTACTCTCTCTTCGTCTAAACCTGTGTTTCTACTTTCTCAACAATTTCTCCTTGTTTGTTAAGATCAAATTAATGAAACAGAGGAAGTTTCAGAATAGACTCGGACCATTTATGCAGAAAGACATGAAAATTATCGCCTGATCAATCAAAGAACTATTTCTTTAGCTAAGAAATGTGTGTCTTTGACAATAATCAGGAACTTGCCTATCTGTTTTGTGAAGTTCAAATGATTCCGCTATGAAATCAGGTGCGGTCATTCTCCTTCTTGCGCATGTTAATGTTTCCTCAAGACTGAATTCTTGTTGAGTGAATCTTCAGTAACTAATGAGGTATACTAGAATAAAGAGAAAATATTTAAGAAGAGTACAGATATTACATTTAGATGCTTTAGGTATTCTACGACACATTATGGATTTTGGATCAAAATAATATCAAATTCACCAGGTGTACTCTGTTGGTCTATCCTTCCAGATAAGTACTTTAGATAAAACTGCAGTAAATACTCTTCAATTTTGAATCATTAGGAGTTGTCATTCGCTAAAGTATAATACAAGCAGGTACGAACAACTAAAAAAGCATCAGCATATTCTTAAGTTACTGAATGCATGCAGACGTAATCATCATATCTATACAATAAATTCTATGGCGCAAATCTGGGGAATAATGTAATACCTCGACAATAAAGCAGGCCCATGTATTGTCTAAGCGTCTTTCCATCACACCCTTGAGCACAGTTAGTTGCAAATTATAAATCACATCAGCAATTTCCATAAAGCGAGTGTGGTCATTGCACAGCATCTGATCAAATATGAATAAGTAAAAATAAGTCATACTGCATCCACAGCAAAGCAGATGAGAAGGATTCTCAGAAGAAAAAAGGCCCTCCATATTATTGTTCAGAAAAATAGTTAAAACACTATCACGGCCAAAGCCATGGGCTCAATAATTACATGGCCTGGGATACCTCTATAAGCATGTGTCCAGGGTGCTCGAGATCTTTCACAACTATGGGGTAGACTTGTTGCTCACTTCCTAATTCCACAGCCCAGCTTGTCCCATTTTGACAATCACTGTTAACTTCAGGTCTTTTGGGAATGTTTTCATCAGTTTCCTGTCGAGTTCATTAGCTATGAATAACTGCATTTTAGCATATTCCTGTTTAATGTGATTAAAATCAAGAAAGTGGAATCAAGTAAGAAAACGTAATTGATGCTCAAAGAGGGTCGGTGGCTTTTTTTTCCTTCTTTCCTTTCATTTTCTTTATCCAAACCCTCCCAAGTAATAGAATATAATGTGACTTCAGAAAGAGATCTTTAATAATTTTTTCTTTCCTTTTGCAGAAACCTACCATTGTTAATTAGGATCAAGAAATTCTTTCCTAGAGTCTGATACAAATTAACACCAAGGCAATGGCTTTGCAGATTAAATGTTAATGCCAGAGCATTAGTTTCTGGATTAAATCTGAGGTCAACCTATATTTTGTACCTATTTATAGAAAAGTAATGAAGAAAATTAAAAAATAAATGATCAATGAACTTATACGAATGCATTTACCTCGACAATCTAAACAAAATGCTTGACAATTCTAAAGCCCAAATACACCTCAATTCTTCTGACGCCACAATTTAATCCTACCTTAAGAGATTTCTTAGTGCAGTTACAGATAACAGTGCCAGCAACAACACCCCCCCCCCCCCCCCCCCCCCCCCCCCCCCCCCCCCCCCCCCCCCCCCCCCCCCCCCCCCCCCCCCCCCCCCCCCCCCCCCCCCCCCCCCCCCCCNTTTGAAAGTTGGAATTATTGTTAATTGGTTAATTATGATAATGATTCACTAGGGGCTGTTTGGATGTGCTTTCTAACCCCCCCCCCCCCCCCCCCCCCCCCCCCCTCCCTCTATTTGACATCTACACAAAGGGTAATTTCTGAAAGTTAAAGTAAAAAAGAAAAGAATTATAAAACATGAACTCATTTAACACAAACACTTTTACAAATACATCATCCTTTAAAGGTATTTCACAGAGAGGTGGGTGACATTGTTACCTCTTTCAGAGCTTGCTGCCTCAATTTATCAGCCCGATCAGTTACACTTCTTAAGAAGAGCATGTGTTTTACGGTTCTATCTAGAAGTCCATCAATGCTACACTGCATTCATAATAGAAAATAAAGCAAAAATAAATTACTTTAAGAGATGAAAGGTACAATTTAAGGCACTAAGCACAAACACTGTAACACGTACTTTTGCACCATTTGGGACAAGCTCCCGCAGCTCCTTGATCCGATCTTGGATCAACTGTCTATCTCGTGGTCTAGGTTTCTGCTTATCCCCAGCACGGACCCTTCTCTTGTTGGTACTTGACAGGCTTTGTCTTTTACCTGGGTTCTCAGATCCATTTCCTTTCCTCTGCTTCTGTTCGTGCGTCAATTCACTCCTGGTGCTTTCAATTGAAGATGCCGAAGGCAACAAATAAGCTACTCTATTCCTTCCCTTGGCTGTAAAGGCAGGTGTTGCAAAGTTCCAAGGAACTGGATCTTCTTCCACCAAGGCAACTCGTTTGGATTGACTAGGTCTTTTGGAGGCACCCAGAAATCCGGTTGACATCTTTATTGAGCTTGCACAGTTGAATTTGTCAGATGAATTGTCATTGGAGGAATTTTCATCGGTGTTACTACATGCATTGGCAACAAGATCTTCTAAAAGGTGTCCAATATCGTCTTCTTTTACAGAAAATCCATGAGCTCCCATCCCAGAAAATTCCATGCTGCAGGTGAGATCACTATCAGGGATCAAACTGCAAGCTACATTGTGACCTGAGATAGACAAGTCATGTTGGTATTGACCAGGGTTCCCGGAGACTGCTGATCCAAGTGCCTTGTGCAGTTCACTGTCCCCAGGAAAGCTCAAAATGTTACCTCCACTTTCACAAATGCTGTTATGACAATCCTCGGCAGAAAGAGTTGGTTCAGTTACACCTGGCTCAGTGTAAAAACCTGTCATGTCATTGATATATTCTCCACACATCCTTGTATCGAAGTCATCACTGTAAGGGAAGGTGCTGATGTTTTCCTCCAGACAAAAGGTATTGAAGATGTTACTCTCTGTTATATCTGATTCGTTATCTTCACGTGATGGATGCATGGGTTGTGATTCAGCTGCATGAATCATGCCTAATGATTGCCTGCTGATTCTGCTCTCAATCACATCTTCAAGTGTATACGGCACATCCTTTACAAACATGCCACTTAAATCTGTGACCATACGCACTGGCATATTCTGATTTGCAGTAGATATCTTGTCATATATTGAACTGGCACCGTCAATGGCCTTCTGATTTTCGTTCATTTTATATATTTCAGTGATCATTTGCTCCTCTAAATTATCCATGAGAGTAGACATAAGCGATAACTGCTGATTTGGAGATTCTCTATCACATGCCTCAAAATTTTTATGGGCCTCAAATTCAGCTTTGAGATAAGTACCTATTGCTGCATCTTCTGCTACCTGATTTATCAAAGAGAAAATTAGAAATTGCACAAATGATAAAGACAAGAATGAATAATCCTAAAGCAACACAAGAAAAGAGAAAAGGCAACAGTTTCAAACAAAAAGGTTTTCCCCACATAGGCACACATGTAAATGCGAAAGATGTGCCGGTAGTGATATTATGAGAATTGAAATACAAACCACTTTCATTGATCCAAGCTGTAGAACTCCGTGGGGAAGCACTGGCAAAAGCAATATCGTCTGCGTGAACATCATATAAAAAGGATATCAGGTGATTAATTTGAAGTTAACATATTTTAAAATGCAAAGGCACGTGCACACAGATAAAAATAAATGAAATGACACCATTATTTTAAGCAGAGTATTTGGTTGTCTTACCTTTATGCCAGCCAAAAACTGAAGCAGCCATTCCTGCGGACACTGTTAACAAAATTTACTTACTAAGGCTTCATTTTCATATTTGACCAATATGAAAGTAAAGCTGAATAACAGATTTTGATCCTGAGACTCACCTCGGCAACTAAAGCAGAACAAAATTCATCGGAGGTCATGCTATCGGAATAAATCCAGCGAGGGTTCCCAGTACATGCTGCCTCGCCTACAACTCTGCTTCATTGCAGACTCAAATCAGTTTATACAATATATGATTTATACGTCAATAGTACAGGTGAAATCAACTTAGAAACAAAACTTCTCAACTTGCTATTTTCTTGGTTCACTATTCTACCAGGTTTTACTGAATACCTAAGCAAGCAACCATGAGTTCCTCATCCAATTTTTTGGACTAAGTTGTTATATTCATTCCATGATTCACAAAGATCAGTGATTCACTGGCTTGTGATGGAACAATTAAAAAATCTATTTCCCAAAAATGAATTGATGGTAGGGAAAGGGTTTTAGGTGGAACCACTAAAGCATCAAATGACTCCAGGCAAAACACATACAAACTAAGGTAAGAAGTAAATAGGAATAAAAATGTAAAATAGAATAGCAGAAAAAGAACTTTCTTGTTTAGGGTAGATAAATCTTACCCCTTTCCAAATACATGATATGCATTTGACATCTCAGCAACGGCAAGAGCAATTGGACATTCACTTGGATTTTCATCAGGTACATTTGATTTATAAGCTGAGGAAAACATCTCATTTGAATATTTTAAGCCGAAATAATCTATTTTGCCCTCCATTGGATCTCTCAGCTTCCAATTGTCACAGAAGCCATCTTCCCATACAAATATCCTGAGACATTAGTTAAAACTGATGATTAATCCACATGACAAGAATTATTGTTTACAATCCATAAAATTAGCGAGTGTAAAATGTATTTTTTATAGTGAAAATTATCTTTGTAATTTTAGTAGAATGACATGTCGATGCTAATGAGGCCACTAGTAAAAGAAAAATAAATCAACCAGCAGCTCTGCCTTGATTAAATTAATCCTAGTTCATTATTTTGACTCAAGAACAGCTTGAAAATGTTCTATAAGCAGCATTTTGCAAAATAATCCTCGAAATTTTTTCTCCTTGGTAAGAATCAAAGAAATGAAGGCATAGGCTCAAAACATAGATATGATGCGGCCTGCATGTACCAACGTGAAAGAAATTGAAAAGTTAAGAAAACATGCTAAGGGCACGTGAAAGAACTAACATCGTATGGTAATGATCTTATAAGTTGGCAAATCTTGTTAGATTGTTTCTATCAAACTTCATTCCCCTTTGGGTATGCAGGCACTAGGTGTGAGTAAGAAGATAAGAAGGAGAGAACAATATTCAAGCTTGTTAACTGGAAATTGCAATACAGTGACAAGTTATGTTCCTTATTTAAGATGTTGCACATTATGGAGTCTGACAAACAATGAATGTACAACTGAGTGGAATTTATAAAATGCAGCCATAGAAAGGGATGAGAGTTGACTTACATTTCATGTTGATGCTTAAGCTTCCAGAACACTGCATAATTCCACTGAGAATTGTAGCAGAGTCTTTGGAGGAACGACCTCAGGGAAATAATCCCCATAAATTAAACTATTATGAAAAAATAAATATCCAGTAGACAAAATAAGCAACCAGTTATCACAAAAGCATTCACTAACTGCCACGATATGATCCGCGTCCTGCTTGTACTATCCATAGACCAGCTCTTCGCTTCATTGGTGGTTCCATCGGGTTTAATAACAATAAATCCAACATTTTACACCTCTTTTCAACTATCGATGGTAATTTGATGTCACTGGCTATAAAAGATTATTGAGGTGGAGGAAATTAATGAAAGAACGCACTGGAGACATCTCAGCCATTATATTATAACCAACAGAGGAGGAAATTGCGAGTCAAAGTATTGAGTGGGTGACAGATCTGAACCAAAGCTTCAAACTGAATCAAGGTTAAAGCACCAACAGTTCCTTTCGTAAAATAGATTAGAAGTGCCGAAGTTGGAAAAGACAGTATGCACCTAAATAAGAAGTATAAACAAAGAAATATAAATTTCATCTGCATGATTAGGAAACAAATAAAAGAAAGACAGTGACTAACACAGGAAAATACAACTCCTCCTGAACACCAAAGGATTCTAGAGTCAACCAATTGATTTCTCCTTATATGTTCCCATTGATATTTATAACTATAAATTATGATCCAAGCAAATAAAAACAAATTGGATACAATTACATTTAATTAATAAACATCAATTTAAGGCATAAAAATTTCCACAGCAAATTCCTCTAAGAATCATACATGTATCTTAATTTCATATTTTCAAAACATGTAATTTGTGCGTTTCAATGTTCTTATATATATTTCTTGACATTTAAACGCAGGAAACGAAGTGTCAGAGAAATTGAATTAATGTTTGGTGATTAAAAAATAGAGAATCCGGTTCTAACAAGAAGTTGAACAAGCTGCTTGCTAGTTCTATATGACAAAAAGCAGAGATTTACAAAAATAATACAATATCTACCGAAAATTCAGTACTAAAAGTACTTCAACTATTAGGTTGAAAAATTACCTTTAATAATTATGACGAGCTATTCAAAATCTAAATTCCACGAAAATAAAAACTGCGATTCCATACTAACTTATTAGGAAAAAATAAGATCACACTTTCTAATACATTTTCTCCTAGTTTATCAAAATTAGAAGGAAAAAAATAATTTAACCGATTGAAAGAATGACTGAATTTACTTACAGCTTCAAATAATTGAATCGTGATAAAGATCAAACTCGTT
The DNA here is from genome assembly GCA_903798405.1 of Fraxinus platypoda. Classification (NCBI taxonomy): domain Eukaryota; kingdom Viridiplantae; phylum Streptophyta; class Magnoliopsida; order Lamiales; family Oleaceae; genus Fraxinus; species Fraxinus platypoda. Next base: position 16,624 of record CAIGRT010037592.1, read on the forward strand.
GGCTTCCATTTCTATTGCTTCAAGATTAATCGTACACAAACCGAGATTTCGTTTGTTCTTAAGATTCTGCAGATTGGGAGAAAAGGAGACGCTGTGGCTCTTAGTGGGAAGACTTTCGAGAGCGAGTATATGATACGATTATAAATACTCGTTCTGTTTCCTCGTTGGCTCAGTGGGCTACTGGTGTGATAAATTGTGACGCCTTTTTCTTTTCGTTTTTCGGATTTCAAAATTGTTCAGAGTTGGATTTAATGATAAAGTGAAATCTTTAATGTTACCATTACAAGTTGAGGCACATTTGTGTATAGCTATGACATCGTCTCAAGATCAACTACTAATTAAAAAGTGCTTGATCGTGCTAATGATGTCGAGCAAATCAAGTCAGGATTCGTTCGATACTGCTTATATTTTTACTTCTATTTGTTGTAGAACTTCATTCAAAAGTTATACAATCAAATAAGCCCTTAATACAATATGCACATACATAATGAGCATAAATCGTGCTTAATTAGGACTTGAAGATTTCACTTTACTATCCATCAATCATAGTAATTTCATGCAATATGCATGTACGACGGATAAAGCAAAGTGTGGGAGTCTTTTATGCACGAACACGGATAGGATGTTGAACTTGTTTGCTTATTCCATCCAAAACATTTCCATGTCAGGCATAACATGGACAATGACATTTCAAGACTTCTCGAACTATCACGTGTCGTTGCTTAGTACCTAAACTATTAGAGCTATACCATATCGTGGTCATCACTCTCAAAGTACATAAACACTTCGACTAAGCCAAAATTTTGTTAACATAATTCTCAACACAAACTATATACGAATTAGATGTCACAAGTGTAGTTGGTTACATTTTCTTTTTGTGGAAGCTATGGAAGGAACTCGTGTGTTCATTTCCAAATTTAAGGCTTGGACCCTGTTTTGTGATCGATGTAAATTTTTTAACAATTTCTCATGTCAATAGTTTGTGTCGATCGGGATATTTTCATAATATCCCATTTCAACAAGATTTTTTACTAAAATATACAAGTACTAATTAGATTCAATGGCTTTCTAGATATTTTTATCATGATCCAACTATTCTTGTCACAATTTCATATTCTTCAAGGAGAAATTGAAGAATCTCTTCCAAACCATAAATTCGTAAAGAAAAACTCACTTAAGGTCCAAGACATCGTGTCTCGTCTAATTGTCTTCTAAAAAGTTGCAAAAGAAAGCATCAAGTAGTAAGCACGCTCTAAAGTTTGTGCTCTCCCATTAGAATTTTTCCAAAGGTTACAACAACACGGCCAAAATAACTACAAATCACGTACTTTTGAAATGAAATGAAATGACGGAGAAAACGGGGATTCAAGAGAAGTGTCAAGACATGCTTTAGTCTCGATACAATGTTATATCTCACTATGCATTACAATCATGTATATCACACCAATTTGTAATACATAAAAAGGATAGAAAATTAAAACTCATTTGTGTTTTTTTTTATCTACCAATTTAATTTATTTATTTTTAAAGTCAACGTTGGAAGAAATAAATCAATTAATTAATCTGAAGATTAGTTGAAATGGCAGCAGTTTGTCAACAAATTAAGCAATTTGAACCAACTGCTGATATAATAAACAGCTACTTAACCAATAAACAAACACATCTGTATCTTTCTATTCATGCATTATTAGTTATTAAATGTTCCATTTGTCCGATTCTTAAGTGTGACTAATACGACGTGTACTCTAATCACTAAACGACACGTAATTTACAATGAATTTGTTTATGCATGTCAACTTTATCATATATTAAACTTTATCGTTGACTTATTTGTTGTATAAGTTTCTGATTTTGTTTTCGTATTTCAGCGTGATAGGTAGAGCTAAAATCCAGCCTTGAAATTTTGACTTATAGCATTTATTTGGTTGAGATTTTTTCAAGCGAAAAAAAAATTTAAGAATATGTAGTTAAAAATTAGAAAAAAGTTATCGTAGAATGTGTAGTTGAAAATAAATTTGAGGAAAAAATAATTTTAAATAATTTGCAAGTCAATTTTTTTTAAGGAGAGTAACATCTTGAAATCGGAATTCTCACGTACGAATTCTTGCCGTGGTTCGTTCCCAATTTAGTGTATACGCTACCCAAAATTTGTAAAAGTACAAAATAACGTATCCTAGCTTAAGCCCGAATTGCCCTATTTTTTAAAACTCATATTTTGTCAAACTTATTTTTAATCACACTTTTTTTATTGGATACAACACTTTCAATTACACATTTAATCATTTTTTATCAAATCTGCTAAAAACCGGATTTTTAGCAAAACCAAACAGAGACTTAGGAGCTGTTCTCTTTGTGTTTCAATTTTGTATTCTGAGTTTTGAATTCATTTTGGATTTTGTGTTTTGAGTGTCCATTTTGAGATTATTGAAAATGTGTTCTTTTTGTTATTTTGAAAATACCAAAAACGCGTTTTGAAAATTTTGACTTGATTATAACTGA
>CAIGRT010037614.1:0-17014 GCA_903798405.1 Fraxinus platypoda
AAAAAAAAAAACAACAACAACAACGTTGTTATATAGTATAAAAAAAATTTTAAATATGGCATAGCATCATTAGAAAACCCATAGGTTGAAATTGTAAAATTAGAAATTTCTCAAAAAGGCTAATCAAAAGTTCTTTCGTTTTGTCCATTACTAAACTTGTTAAAGAGATGAAATATTTATCAAATTATTTCCTTTTATTCAGATGTTGAATCAATAATCAAAAAATTAGGACAAAACAAACTTGACCAGCTATCAATTCAGTCGTAAATTAAAAATCCGTGCTAGATGCAATTTCAAGATTGGAAATCCTGTATTTTACAAATTCATACGATTGAGTCCTTGAGTTTCCAAATTAGTGTAAAAAGAAATGCTTCGAATCATTGCCATTTGACTCGAGCCTGTTGAGGTATTTTGAATTGTTTGTTGACGCAGACAAAGACTCAAAATGAGAAATTGCAAAGACCTTACAGTGGATAAATTTATAGCTCTTGTGCATCCAACTCTGGGGAAATTATCTCTTTCATAATAAACAACTTTCTATAAAATAGAACCTCATTTTACATCCACAAGGAAAGGAAATAAAGAAAAGCATCGATAATCTACAGCGTATGTGACACTCTCCTAAACAAATCAATATAAGTTTCATTACTTTTAGGTCCTGCCTCCAGATTCGAAAGAAAAATGGGAGCGACAGTGTCACCACGGGACCAGATTTTCTCTCTGGATATTACTTGCTGCAGGCTGACCTATTCTCACCAGAGAGAGATCCAAATTCAAACATAAAATCAGTGCATCGATCACCTTCAATAGAAAAATCACCCTCGAAACAGAGTTGTGTAGATGATCCAACGGCATTACTATAGATCAGCAAAGAAATTTTCCGAATTGCTAAAATTTTTCCCTTTACTGGCATTTTTCGTTTTCGTCCCTGCAAAGATAGCAAAGGCATATAAAGTTAAACAAACCCTTCAAAAAATTAAAGTTCTGTTAATTCCTTTCTCAAGTAAATAACGATACAATGTTATTACTCATCTGATTTACAGAATATACTCCTACTAGCTTATGTAATTCGCACTGAATTACAGTCGAGAATCGAAACTCTTATGCATAATTTTAAAACAAGGATGATATTCCAAGCCATAGAATTCTGATATACCTTTCGAAGATTTTTGAATACCATCATCAACATCCATCCCGTCGCTATCACTGTCTGCTAAGGCAGAATGATTCTGTACTGAACCTTGCAGTAAATCTTCCAGATCCCATAGCTACATCCATAGAAGAAGGAGGAAACTATGTTGAAGGCACGGTACCTTTCTAATGCCAATATGACTTTTGAATCTCTACAAAAATTCATCTGAGAGAGAGAGAGAGAGAAGAATGCACCTTTAATGTCTGATCATGAGATATGCTGCCAAGAAACTTTCTGTCATGAGAAAAAGCTGCAATATCAAATTACACCTTGAGTTAGAGATACAACATGACAACATCTAAAGATTAAAAATTTACTTCGACTTTATCTTGTTGTAACATACGAATGGGCAAATCGAGAAAATGAACTGGCTTCCTCAAGTCAATTAAAAAAGAAGAAGAACCCCAGTTCTCTCCGAAAGGGTTGAAAGAAAGTCATACCAAGACGTTCCACAGGGTATTCAGAATGCTCGGCAATTGGCTGGATTATTCTGTTTGGTAATATGCCTACCAAGCTAAACAGAGTATAAGAAAAATATAATTCAATCTACAGATGAATACGTAAGTCAATTGGAGAAACTAGTCCTGTTCTGAGGAGAAACGTTTCACCTGATTATTCCATTCTCGGATCCAGTTATTACTCTATCTTCATCAAGCTTAAGCCCAATATCAGGGATAGAAGAAAAGAAAATTTTAGGATTAAACAAGGTTAACATTCTGATAATGCTAAAAATAATTATGACATTACCTTCAGCAAGGCATCAACAGAGTTAGGAGAGAGATCAACGAAGCGATCACTAAAAATTTACAGGACATATAGATCATCAAAAATCCAATCAACTACTACCATTATATTCCCCACCAAGCAGAAATTCACAATTTACTGTATAGTTGGTTAGATTACAATTAAGAGAAAAGGATACCTGCAATCCTTGAAAAATCCCCATGAATACAATAACAGGGTTCCAGTCTGTGTTCCACATATAACCTTTCGACCATTCTAGTCACACAAATAAACAGTTAGACATATCTAAAAGTAGTAACAAATGTCTAGTTTTCAAATGATATAAGCAATCAAAGCAAGTATTCATGTTGTTTTAATGGGCTGTCTTTTGAATGCAATCGGTAAATTTAACCTTCATGACCACCACAGAAAGAAGCTCATCCTCAGAAAACTCTGATCGAGTTTGAACCTGCAATAACATGATACCACAGAGATTTAGTTATCAACTGAAATAAGTTGAAGGCTGAAAGAGATATAAATTGGTTAAAGGCATGGAGGGTAAATACAACAGGAAGTCAAATACAGCAAATGCTGAAGCAACAAAAAGAATTACCTTGTTACTTCTTAGATTGCAAACAGATAGAGTCCCATCACCGCTGAAGCAAAAGAGACATAATTAGAATACATTAGTCAAGAGACTTAACCTTGGCAACATTTAAAAAGATATCATAAAATTATGGCATCACATGGAAAAGCATTAACTATGCAAGTTAACAGTGAATATAGTTATTTTACAGCATTAGAAAAACTACGCGGAACCAATATTTGCACCTTGGAGTCCATGCACACTAGGATGCACGGACACCCTCCCGGTGCAGGCAAATCGGTGTCTGACGCCACATGGCGCATCCAAATATTTCTTGATTTTGTAAATTTAAGACACATTATTGATCCATTGTCAGAATTTTTGAAAAAAATCACTTCACAATAAAAAAAATATATTATTTAATTCGTGCATCGTGTCGTGTAGGTACTTTTTTGAAAAATTGTGGGTCAGAGTGTCCGTGTTAGTGCTCCCTAGAGAATACCAAAAATCACTTAGCATAACTGTTTTGTCTAATCTCTGAATGCATTTTACAACATTCAAATTCTAGAAAGAGAGAGAAGCCATGGCTACCTCGTTCCTAATAACTTCATGGAATCAGAGGCAAAAGTCATATCTGAAATGTATTCTTCATGAGCATTAAAAGTGTTGCAGCAAGAACGCTGTCGGGTATCCCACACCTGTATTGTAGAGAATAACCACATCGTAGGAAAGAAAATTAATGATTTAAATTAAATTTCCTCAAACTATTAAACTATACAGACTCGGCACTTAATGATTGGCAAAAGCACATGGCATTGCCTCAGAAAAATTGCAAAAGGAACCAATAAAAGCCAAAAAAAAAAAAATGATGGTGTGAAGTATAATAGTGCTATTTGTCCAATTGAAAATATGGTATTTGCTCACTTAACTATACAATGGATAATATCCTGGCTCCTGCTATTTTAAGGTCAGATAGGATAACAAAGAGGAGACATATCAAACATTTGATGACAAAAGGTGCATAAATGATATTAAGAAATAAGATGGAAATGCAGGTTCCTTTGCTCTCAACATGAACCAAAAAGTGATAAGATAAAATAAGAAGAGAGGGGTACAACATATCCACATATCATGAAAGAACAAAAATAAGGATTTAATAAGCTGATACACAATAATGCTCTTCAGACATCGATGGCTTTGTGAAGCCAACATCTTTCAAGTTTGAAGATAGTTGAGCAGCTATAAGAAGAAAAATCTTTCTTTTGTAAATCACTTTAATTGCTGATGTGAAATCCATGGACATTCATGGGTCTCAACATGGGTAAATAGAGCTCGTTTTCATCTGTGGCACACTTCTAGCAGTTTCTATCGTTCCAGTCAAACTAAGATTCTATCCCATAGAAAGAAGACAGACAAAAAATGGAAGTGAATTTTTTGTGATTAACATTTCGATCTAACCTTCCTCGTCAAATAAAAAAGATTCAATTTTTATACATAATCACCTTGATACAGCCATCGTCATCTCCAGATGCAATGGTTGATTCAGTTAAATTAATAATTCGATTCACAGCAGCCCTGTATTAGAATCAACCAATTTGACTTAGCAAGTGTTTTAAGTTCATTAATATCGAGTCTCAACAATAATTCATCAATGGCGTGTGAATATATTTTGGTACCAACCCATGAGAGTTCTCCAGCCTCACAATTTCTGATCCTGTTTCAATATCAGTGGCAAGAATAGAACAGTCTGGAGAACCCGTCACAATTGCTGAAAACAAATTCAATTCAAGAAAAATCAAAACAAATCGCACTGCTATCAATTATTGGGCAATAAATCCATTTTACTTAAAGAACCTACTCTAATAGTAAAAAATTATAATAGTTTAAATAAACTAATTACCACGCCCTTCGTTGACAAAACGGAGTGCTCTACATGATTCGGTATGAGCAGACACTTCCAACAGCCTAATTATCAAAAATTAACAGCTAAATCAATCAGCAAAGCGTAGAAATAACACAATTCACGTGTACGCCTATAGATTTATGTAAACATGAGGTGTTAAATTGCACCTTTGAGGTTGAGATTCAGCTGCAAAACGATACCTAACAAAACATAAAATAAAATTCGTCAGCTACTTGCTATATTCGCACTTTCAGAACCGAAAAGGATCAGAAGTGTGAATTGAACTTACAGTAGGAGTTGACCGGTGATTAACCCGGCAGCAACGAGATTATTGGAGGGATGAAAATCGAGGTCAAATGGAAGTTTTCCCAAATCTATCTCCATCAAATAAATTTGTGAAAATATATTTTTGAAAAAATGTGAATATGTGTGTTGAGACGAGGACTTTAGTGCAGAGCGATAACAGTAGAATGGCGAATTTTGTTGGCAGAGGTGCAGGGGGACACGGTGGAGGTTTAGGGTTTAAGGAAAAGAATATTTTCGGATTTTAAGAAAATAAGAAAAATAACTATACAAGGTGGTTCTTACTTTTCTCCAAAATATATTCAAAACTTGCGTTTTTCAAATTAAATTTAAAACACGTCATGTTAGGAAGGAAATATTAACAATCAACATTGTTAAAATAAGAAAATAAATTAAAAAAAAAAAAAAAAACTTTTGGAATTACATTGTTACAACGTCGAGGAAAATGTCGAGTTTGAATTGCAACTTTATAGTCTGTTAGCAATTTATTCTTAGCCGTTGTTTGACTACCATCAAATTATTTTTTTATCTCATATCTATTTTCGTAGATACTCAACACGTACGATAGAATATGTGAATATTCGAACCAATTAATGGATGAAAATTCCTTGTGTTCAATTTCTTTAATGCCCGTTTGATTGCTATATTTTTCATGAAAAATATTACATTCGAAAAAGACGAATTTTACTTTGTCCGTTTGATTACAACGTGGAAACGAAAATCGAATTCCAAGGTACAACCACGTTAAACTACATTTTTTTTTTTTTTCATGAAAAACGAATTTATGTGGATTTGATAGGTTTTTATTTTCCAACTAACATGAATTGAAATTCCTTTCTACCTTTGTCTATCATACAAACTCTAATTTCTACTAGTTGCTTTCAATTATTTACTGAATATTTTGTACAAACGTTAAAATTATAATATAATAAAACCAAGTTTGATCGTTAAATTATTAAGAGTGTGTTTGGTAGGGATTTTTGGGGGAAGAATTGATTTTTGAATAGTGATATAATGGGAAATGTGTGGTTGAAAAAGAAGAAAAAAGTATTGATGTGATGGAAAATATTATTTTATTGAAGGGGGAAGAATTGATTTTTGAATAGTGATATGATGGGAAATGTGTGGTTGAAAAAGAAGAAAAAAGTATTGATGTGATGGAAAATATTATTTTATTGAAGAATGTGTGGTTGAAAATGAGAATTGATTTACTGTAGAAAATAAGAATTTGTACCAAACAGACTCTAAGCACCTGTTTGGTAGAGTTCAATATTCAAATTTTAATTTAAGTCAAAATCAACAAATAATTTCGACCATAAACTTCATCAACTTTTATCAAAATCCTACTAAAAATCTAACTTTAATCTCTACCAAACCAAACAGAGACTAAGATAAAAGGTAGAAGTACATTGTTCCACGACAAGGGTCACCCTCAATGAAAATGTGGATCTACTCACTGCTGTAAATACAAATTGACCAAACTAAGGTCCTCTTATTCAGAAATTCCAATCTCACTCTCAGTACAATCAAACCTTAATCTAAACTAACTGAACAGTATCTTATTGCAGTCAAATCCTCTACCAAACATGCGAGCAAATTAAGAAGATATTCAAGGGCATTTGGGCTTGCCCTTGGAGTTTCTCATGTCCCTGTAGCAAGGGCACTGGTGCTTGTTCCCATAAGTCCCAGAAGGAACACACTTGCATATTTGACAGCATATTCCACAGTACTTGAGGCACCGGTCCACCACGCCCGCCTTGGCGCACCTTGCCTTGCACTTCTCTCCACAGTAATCTACGAGGATGTACCATTAGAATAAGTAACTTTATTTTACTTTAAAACTATAAAATGTTAATTTATCCATTCATGTGTCAAAATAAAAATTTACTTAGGGTAAATTCTTTCCAACAAGGTAAAGATTTTGCCCTGTTTGGTAAAAAATGACCTAAAAGTAATTTTTAAGCATATACCAGATGAGTAATTTTCGACTTAAAAAGTTAAAAAAAAAATACTTACAATATTTCGCCGCGGTGGGTTCAATAAATGAGTTGCTGAGCAGAAGAGCAAAAATGAGCAAAAAAGTGAGTAAAAAAGTCTTCATTTTCTTTTGTGTTGTTTGGATTTGATGCAGAAGTTGCAAGAAAGAGAGCTCTGTGGTGTTGTGGTGAGGTGACAACTGATGGGATTCGGTGGTATTTATAGAGGGGTTGAGAGTAGGAAGTGATTATTTTAAAATAATTGCTTTCATAATATCCGTAAGAGTAACGTTATTTGTCATCGATCTAAATGGTAATTACAGACATTAAAAAATATATTTATTTAAATATAAAATCACATTACTCATTTAATCGAACCTATAAAATATAGCCACATAAACAAATGCTCGAATACTGCTGGTGTTAAATAGCATTATTCTATTTTTAATTTATTTTTTTGGCAGATTTGATAGTTCTCGATGGATGGTCTAAAGGACTCCGTTATAGTACATTTTCAAAATGTTTTAATGTGTGTTCGGTAGAAATTAAAATCGGATTAAAATTAAAAAAATTAATCGTTATTGTTGACTTTTATTAGACAAATGAGACTCAATAAGAACTGTATTTTCAATATTAATTGAATTTGAGCATTTAGACTTATTTATGATTTGGAATCTCCATTACAAATTTTCATTTTTCAAACACCATAAAGAAAGAGGTAGGTGGGAATGGACAGCTGTTCAGTATGGAGGTTTGTGCTTGCGTGCATGCATGTAGGTGAATATGAAGTTTGGATGAGGCTTCGCGACAGATCTGTACTAATACATTTAATAATTGTGGTGTGGACCTACCCAGTCTCCAATATTTCAACTCACCGCTCAATTAAAAAAAATAAAAATTACTGAAGGTTCTAGACAATATTAGGATAATTAAATAAAAATATTATTTTAAAAAAGAAAAATTCTCTTATTTATGAAAAGAGTGTTTCGAACATTAATTAGGTCATGTTTGATAGGACATTATGTTTTATGGAAAATGAAAAATAAATTTCAACTTCTACTTTTGCCTTGTCTGTTTTCCATGGAAAAAATTTTCCACATTTGGATAGTAATTGGGAAAAATTCTAAACTCAATAGTAAAAAAATTTATCACTTTTATTGACAATTTTTATGCAAAACAAAGCCAAATAAATGATATTCGGTATGATAATTTTTTTTTTTTTTTTTGCAAGTGAAACAAATTCTAGACCCAGTGGTAAAGGAAATTATCACTTTAATGTACAATTTTCATGAAAAAGAAAGTCAAACGGACACCAAACTTTCAACATTTTTCAGGTGGAAAATTATACCAATCAAACACAATTAATTACAATTCTCAATAAAATAATTTCTAGGCAATTCAATTCCCTATAATTCATTTTCTTTCCACTCATTTTCCACATTTGTAATCAAACGGACCCTTATAGTTTTTGAGAAGCATGGTAGACAGGCAAGAAACGGTGTGGATCCAACTCATTAATGGGCAGGCACGGACCTCCATGCAGCATTCAATGCGGTGTATATAAAAAGAATAAAGTTATTGTGCCAGAAAAAAATGCACACTAACTACAAAGCATACTATACGTCTTAGTACATAGACTGGGGCTGATTGCTCCGACGGGTTGAAAAGGTTGGGGACAAAAGTGTAAGAGGCAGCAAAGGTCGAGAACAAAATGTATAAAACTACCCAAAGATAAACAAAACCCACAAACGCAACCAAGACAAACGAACCCTGCAACAAAACCCACAAACGCAACCAAGATAAACGAATCTTGCAACAAAACGCACAATCTCAATAACCGAGGTATAATTTGTTTAGATCATCGCACCTTAGTGGGTCATATCTATGAAGCAATGACAAGCATTTTTCTCCTTTCAAAGGCAAAAATCTTAAGTCGGAGTTGGTTTCCGTTCACATTCGATCTTGAGCTCCAAACGTTTTCCGCATCTGCAAACATGTGAATCCACGTGTTCTGAATGGAGGGAATAATGCACATTTTTACATTTTTGCTCTTCAATGAAATAATGTGTGTACCATAATTGCGTCAGCTAATGGCAGAAACTGACGGAATCAGCCAGTTAGGACGAAATCCGTGAATTAATGAAAATTGAGATTAAAATTCTGACCAAAAAAAGAAGAGAGCAAAATCGTAACATGGTTGAAAGGTTGGGGAGTGAATGCAGAATTTAGCCATTAATGAAATTTCTCGTGGAAAATTGGAACACGAGCAAGGCGGGTTTCAGTCTCTCTCTCACGAAGTCTCTCTCACACAGACACAGACACAGACACAGACACACACAAAAACCCTTACAGTCTTATCTTCTCGCACAAACTCGCGTTCAAGATCCCATTTCCACAAATCCGAGCTCAGTTCCAATGGCAATTTCTTTGGGTGTATCATCGAGCTTATTAGTAGGGGATAAGGCGTCGTTGGTGAAGTTTTCTTCTGCTACTGTTAAGCTCGCTCCCTCTAACCTGCGCACTGTGCGCACGGTGACTTTAGCTGCCGCATCGAAGCCGTCTACCGAGACCAAGAAGCGCGAGCCGAGAGGCATTACAAAGCCGCGCCGTGTCTCGCCGGAAATGCAGGCGTTCCTTGGTGGCGTCACTGAGATTCCCCGCACTCAAGCTCTCAAAGAGATTTGGGCTTACATCAAACAACACGATCTTCAGGTATATATATTGTTGCTTATGAGAGTGTATAGAAATTCTTGTGTACATACACATTTTTTGTTCCTGTCAAGTTTTTTAGGTGAAAATTTAAGTAAATTGGGGATATAGTTAGTCAAGTTTCTTTGGTCCTATAAATTATAATACTCTCTCTAAATTGTTCACTAAGCTTAATTTTTCTTAACGTATATTGGTATAAAGTGAAATTTGGGTTGTTTTTTATAACCAATTTCTGGTTAGTGCATTATCTCTTCGAGTTTCTAATAACCTGCTGTCTTTTCTTTATGTTCCCCCCGTTAGATTTGGGTAATGTCTGTTGTTTGTGAATAGAATTGGGGATTTTATGATCGCTTAGTGCTTGGATAACATTAGTATCCGAAAGGGGGCAAGGGGTGAAATGATGTACAAGGATCAAATAGACGGAAACCTCATGGACGAGTGACATTACATAATTAAAAGTTTGGAGACTTGTATCAAAAAGAAATTGGGATCAAGTGCTACAAGAGCCATGTATTTGAGACCAATTGTACAATTTCAGTAGATTTTATTGATGTTTGTAGATTCTTGGTTTTGCCTCATGACCTACTTTGTATTTCAAAATTGTTCTCCCCAATTTTTACTGATTGGTTGCACACTTGTGAGACGTGCCACCATACAAGCAATCTTGTTACTGCACCAGATTAAAGTGGAGACATGGAGGAAGCTGGAAGTGGAAAACGTGGATGGATTAGTCTAGGTTGAGTCAGTTTTCTGTTCCTTTAATATAGCCATGAAGTTTAGCTTAGTGGGTTGTTTATTCTTTCCAGCCGTGTGTAAGACTATTATAAATAGTCAGTAGCATTGTTAATAAGAGGAGAGAGTTAAAAACCCAAAAAGCCTCTTATTTTTCTTCTCTTATAAATTAAGCAATTAACAGTCCATTCAACTTGCATGTATTTCCTTATGCAAGTCGGTTAGGATTTTAGGTCCATAAATATTGTGTTTCTGAATGTAATCTTCTAGACACGTTCGTGCAATCTTAATTTCAGTTGGTTTTGTGCATCAACTAAAAAAATAATACAGGAAGATTTGCCACAACAAACTTCATATTGTAGCATCAGTTCGGTCTCCTTAGCTTTGGAACACCATGTTGATTTATATTTTGAATAGCTTATTTTGCCCGTTTTGGTTACACTAAAATAGTGTACTAAAATCCAATTCAAAGTCAACGCTTAATTTTAACAACACATTTTATGGTATCCACAATTTTTCAACTACACTTTCCATCAACTTTTATCAAAATCTACTAAAAATCTGATTTTTATCTAAACCAAATAGGGGCTTTGTTTCTAAACATACTTGTGGAATTGTTTTCTAGCATTCACTATGAGCATCAATTCAATTATATGTAAAACTCAAAGAGTCACACGCTTAGGCTTTGATTGCTTAGCTTAGCACTTTCCAACCTCTTAAATTCAACCGCCTTGTTGAATAAGAAAAGGTGGAAGTGTATTTTATGTTTTTCCTCCTCAGTATTGTACTTGCTGAAAAACATTTTCAGTGTTTGATTCCTTGGTTTTCACTTGCAAAATAAACGATCAACATTAAGTATTTCTTTTTCAAATATTGGATTTGATGAAACATGTTTGTGTTGTTGGGGTAATCAATTTAGCTTTCCAAATATTGAACCCGGAGTTCCAGTGTTTGATTCCTTGGTTGTAACCTACAAAATAAACAATCAACTAAGGTTTTTTGTTTTTGGTTTTTTTTGCTGTTTTTAATACTGGATGGGGTGAAACATGCTTGAGTTGTTCGGGTAATTGATTTAGTTTTCCAAATATTGAACCGGAATATTTTTTGAATTTTTTAGTTAAAACTTACATGTTGCATTACTAAATAGTCTCGTTTTACATGCATCTCTTTTATTTCCTGTGGATGCAAGAAATATCAACTATAGTGTTCTCATATAATGTGCATGCTCCCCCCAAATCAATATAATGAAATCTGACTCGTGTGTATATATGTAAAATAATTCCCGCCATGATTTTGCCTCTGTATTTACATGTGATGTGAAACTGACACGGTCTATGCCTCACCGTTAGGATCCTGCTGATAAGAAAGTCATTATCTGTGATGAGAAGCTGAAGCAAATTTTTGGAGGAAGGGATCGTGTTGGGTTCCTTGAGATTGCTGGTTTGCTTAATCCTCACTTTCTTAAATAACCATATTTCGGATTCACGCGAATGACTCTACATCATGATGGTATTATTCTTAGTGGAAAAGCTAGTGAACATTAGTGATGCTTTCCTTTATAGACTAGTTTCAACATGCCTACATGAAGAACACTCTTTTCATTGTCTGAAATGGATGAGTAGTTCTGATTTTTGATCCATGTGTAGGGTTGAAAACGAAATGCTTGTAATGACTGCGGATTTCAATATCTTTAATCTATCTTATGCATTTGCGGGCAACACAATTTGGAGTCTCATGTTTTGAAACTTCCCGGATCATAATGCAGGTGACATTGGCTCTCGCCCAAAAATTCGCTACTTCAATTTTAGGGTGGCATTTTTTTTCCGACATGCTCATGAAAAGTTCACACTTTTACGTGTACTTTAATAATAGTTGAAAGAGTTGTGTTCTTCTTTTTGTTACTGACAGTAATTGGTTGATATTTACTTGTGTTCTTTCTTTCTTCAGTTGATTTCATAGTGTAACTGTTGCGGATAGCGAGATTAGTAAAACTCAGACAGCAGCAATGAATGAAGTTCTATCTTGATGATTTTAAAATTGATTATCTGAAAATGGAAAATTGTTACTGGGTTCAATCCACTAGGCTAAAGAGCAAGCAAATACTAGAATTAGGTAGGATCGTAACAAGCGATCTTGTGCTTGCCATTTAGGATTGTCATCGAGAATTCTGATCAGAAATGTGTATAATTATTTTCTCCAAAATTAGACGGAAGAACAAAAAATTGAGAGGAATGCGTTATAACAATATTCGATGAATGCATAGAGGAAATTACAGTATTACACCAACACTTGTTTTGTAATTATTTATTTCAAAAATTTGGTGCTAAAATTTTTCATTTAAAAATCGGTTGCTCTCTCTCTCTCTCTCTAAACTCCATAGAAGGCCACCGCCTCACTCGCCATTGAAGCTCGTAGTCACCTGCCGCCAAAACTCTACCTCGACCCATCACCGCTTGATTTGTGGTTGAAGTTCTGGAGGCGTTGAGATTACCTTCACATTGTACTTTGATCGTTCGTACCCCCACCGCCTCACTCGTAGTCGCCCGCCACCATGACTTCACCCCAACCTGCCACCGCTTGATTTGTGGCTGCAGATCTGGAGGTGTCGAGATCACTTGCACGCTGTAATCCAACCAGATTCTGTTGATGTAGTCGGTGAACACTAGGTTTGGTGGTGACGAATGACGCGTGGCGGTGGCAAATTTAGTTAGTTTGTTGGGTTAAGCTAAGGGAGGAACCTCTACAATTTTGTGTGCGTCTGTGTGAAAGAGAGGTTTTCGTTCTGGACTGACCCAATTGCTCCTAGCGATGGAAATTGTAAGGATTGCAGAAGGTGTAATAATGCGTTGGAAGTGAAGGTGGATTTGAGGTGTAGGTGGTGGTAGTGATGAGTTGTGAATTTGATGTTGTAACAACGATTCGGGTGGTCGAGTGGGATGGGGTGGAGTAAGCGTGGAATAAAAAGTGATCGTGACCTATTAGTTGGGTAATTGTAATCAATTGGGCAATTTATGATTAATAAATAATTGATGAACTATTAATTATGGTGATTTGTGACTACAATGCGTGATTATGACCCAAAATTTGTGTTTTCGTAATTGTAACATTGTATGATTTGTGACTAGTACGTGACTAAGTGTGTAACCATAAATTATGTGTAACCATAAATTATGTGTTTATTGTGAACACGTGATATGTTTGATTAAATATAGGTTACAAGATTTTATCAAATATCACAAAATGTAAATACTTGAAAGATTTTATCAAGTTTATTAAATTTAAAAGCATAGCTTGAATGTATGATAATTATATATTTTTCCCATGCACAAACCATGATTATGTTGCAAGAAATAGACAGATAAAACCATAGTTGAAAACCAACAGCCTAAACCCTGGTCCGGGATAAACCAGTGGATTAGTGGACAAGGGAACGGGGCGCATTGGAAAGAAACCCTGAAACCGTTTAGACCGGTTCATTGCAGTCACTTCCAAGCAAAATCATTCGTAATTGAAATTATAAATGAAACAGAGGCAAAGCAAATAATATGCCTGTAGTCCTATTATAAAAACTTCCTATTTACTTGGTACAAAGGTGGTTGTACATACCCTAATATTTTGTTGTCCCAGTTCTGCTTTGCGTTTGTCAAGACTCAATCCCATTGTTTACAAAAACAATTACATGGCTCCAAAACCTCTACATACAGAAGCTTGATGATGATCACTTGCTGCTGAAATCTTGGGATGACTCCTAGAAAAAATGTATAATAATACTGCAGTCATTTCATCCTCAATCGTTCGTATAATCTGTTTTCTTCCTCCTTCGCAACATGGGGATTGAGCTTGTGAAGGTTAGTTACGAACATCATTGCTTCATCGCTCCTATTAAGCTTACAGAACCAATCTACAATGGAGTTGTATGTGCTCTCATTCGGTTTGCAGCCATTCTTGATCATGTATCGAATCACATCTACAGCCTCCACGAACATTGAATCAGCAGCATAACTTGCAACAAAAGTATTGTACGTGATAACATCAGGTACAATACCAGATTCCCTCATTTCCTGGAGAAGTCGCGAGGCATCCTTCATTCTGCCATTTCTGCAATAAGCATATATCACAGTGTTGAATGAAATGACATCTGGCTTCATTCCTTTCGACAAAAGATCCCTCAATATTTCTTCGGATCTTTCATAATTTCCTGACCGGCTGTACATGTACATCAAACTATTGTAAGTTGTCAAACTAGGTGTGAACCCACTCTTGTTGATGAAGCTCAGAATATCATTTGCCTTGTCAACCATTTGCCTCCTGCCATATATGGAAACCATTGCATTGAGAGTAGTTATATCTGGAAAGGAACCTCTTCTTTTTAGCTCTAGGAAAGCTCGCTCTGTTTCCATTAGAAGATCAATTTTACTATATACAAGAACAAGAGTTTTTAAAAGCACAGCACGTGGTTCAATTTTGCCAGAATATATGTCTTCAGAAAGAGCGTGTATTTTCTCCATTTGTTTCCCATTAGCATATGAATGAAGCAAGGAACTATAAGTCAGCTCATTTGGTTTACACCGACAATCCTTCATTTCAGCAAACACTTTCTCTGACTGTTCCCATAGCCCTCCCCTTGCCAGAGCTGCTAAAACAGCATTATAAGTGGAAAGGTCTGGAATGACTCCGGCTTCCAACATTCTCTTATAAATAGCCATGGCTTGATCAAAAGATCCACACCTGCTGTAAGCGCTGATTAAGGTGTTGAAAGTGTCTCTCTCAGCTACAAAACCTGATCTTTTCATTTCCCTAAATACTCCAAAGACTTCGGTATCCATCCCATTCTGCCCAAACACAGCCAGAAGGCTATTCCAAGTAACAATATCTGGTGTGCATCCACATGCCTTTATGTCATCAAATATCTTCATCATTTCTGTGAACTTCCCCCTGTTGCCATACATCTTGATTAGTGCGTTAAAAGTACACATATTTGGGTTACAACCTGCATTTCTCATTTCCTCAAAAACCTTCATAGCAGATTCATCCTTCCCGGCTTTCTCAAATCCCGACAACAGAGTCGTATAAGTAAAAACATCAGGCTTAATTCCTTTCTCAATCATCTGAGATTTAAGCTCCATCGCTACCTCCAACAAACCATCCCTAGCATGAGCAGATATCACGGAATTGTATGTCACAATGCTGGGTGAAAATCCATTAACCTCCATCTCCCTCAAAACATCCATGGCCTCATTAGGCCTCCTGGACTTTCCGTAAACATCCAACAATGCATTGTATGTAACCTTATCCGGAACATATCCCCCTGATTTCATCTCCTCAAAAATTCCTTTCGCTTCCTCATACAAAGACCCCCGCCGACAAGAACTTATAATCGTATTATATGTATAAGCATCCGGGACAACACCCGAGCTCTTCATACCATTGAAAACCGTCGTGATCTTATTCCAAGGCATACCCATTTTCCCATATACATTTAAAATAACATTGTAAGTAATCAAAGTAGGTTTGCATCCCTCTTCCTCCATTTTCTTGAAAACCATCACTGCCTCCCTATACCTCCTGTTGCTAGCAAAAACTGCTATCAAGGAAGTATATGCGTAAACATCAATCCCAAATCCATCTTTATGCAAATTATGAAACAAAGACGCAGCCGCCGAAACCTGGCCTTCTTTCCCCAACATGCTTATAATCACAGCCACAACAGACCCATTAACCAACTTATCCGAATCCGGACGATTTCTTATCCATTCAAACACTTTCAGAGCCAGGTCGTATTTCTTGTAATACCCCAGAGCCTTAATTATACCCAAAACATCAAAACAAATTGTTTCTATAAGCAATTCCGAAGAACCCATTTCTTCTTCACACAAGTTAAATAAATTCAGCAATATTTCCTCGAGTTTCTCAATGTTGAACTGTGGGTCACTAAGAGATTGAAGAATGAAATCACCTTGAGGTGAAAGGCGGTTGTGAGACCATGGCTTGCCCTTGTTGGGGTCACGGTGTTTTCCAATTCGGCGGCGTGTACGGTGGATAAAAGAGGGTTCAGCAGAAGTGGAGGAGGTGTAGGCGGTTTGGCGTTGGTGGAGGCAATCATGGAGGAGAGGGGTTAAAAGAGGAGGTGCAGGGGTAGTGGGGGTGGGGTGGGGCTCTTGGAAGAAGGGTTTTGAAGGTGGCGGACTAGGGAGGAGAAGAGGGAGAGCTAGTTTTTCCGCCATTGGCACGGCAGCAAGACAACCAGATAAAGACAGGTTGAAGGGGTTTTGCCAGACACAGCAGCGGGGTGGGTGTGGTCTACTTGAGCGAAAAAAAAAATATCTGTTTTGAGAGAAATTTGAGAATTAACAAATATAAAAGAGAGAATAGGATAAATGGGGTACATAAAGCGAAAGGATAAAATATAAGTTNGGATAAATGGGGTACATAAAGCGAAAGGATAAAATATAAGTTCCAATTGTATTTGATGCACGAGATCAAGGCCGTGTTTGTTGAGCAGATTCAATCGAAAAGTGGTGAATCAGACCGTAGTACAGTCCAGTTAGTATTTTTGAATTGACGTGCAATCAATTTTGACAAGTAGAACCGATCATTTTTTACCAACCCGAGCGACTTATAATCCACCAGCACCAATGAGTATTTTCAGCACTCAATCCGGTCTTCGCACGAACAAAGACAGGCTCTCCCAAAGCCTCAAATCTCAATTGCTAGAGCGCCTTTACATTTACATCAACCTTTGGGACCCCCATGCACGTCTTACACTTATACATCAACACCTTGAATAGTTCGTTCATTCCCACCAAGTGGAGGTTTCGAAGAAAAGGAACAATGATCCTTTCTAGGCACGAATACGCCTCTAACAAAATAGTCCTTCGGGATCGAGCGAC
>CAIGRT010037625.1:0-10417 GCA_903798405.1 Fraxinus platypoda
ATCTCGAATGTGCCCCGGGGCACTATAATTTTATAATTTACATGTCAATACCCAAATGTTTTTCCAAATTGTGGCAAAGTTGTGGAGAAAAAAATGAGATGCGTAAGTCTCCGAATATGCAAACATATTCCAAAATCCAACCATATGCTTTTGCAACGATAATTGTTATATCCTATAATTAAGCCCTTATTTGATACGCATTATTTTTGAAATTTATTTTTCTTTCTCTTATTTTCAACCACAAATTTTTTAATAAAATAATGTTACACACAAATACAAAATTTTTCCTTATTTTTTAACCACACATTCTCTATCAATCTACTATTCTAAAATACATTCTTCATAAATAATGTGTATCAAACAAGCTATAAATAATAAATATGCAATATTTTGAAAATCGATTTCGACATTAACCAGAAAAAGTAAGAGGGCCAAGGGTCACATAGTCGATCTGAAAATATAATCAATTAGAAAAATATCCTACTAAAATTTCATAGCAAGTAAAAGAGTATTTTTAATATTTATTATTTAACTTTCAATAATTATTTTAATGCTTATTTCATATTAAATTAACGGTTTTGCTAGTGGTACATCACCATGTATATAGAGGTGTACACCCCTCTCACATGGGGGTGGGCCCGCTTGAATAAAAAAATATTTTACACAAGTGGGTCTCACCCCCATGTGAGGGGTGGTGTACACCCTTATGTACATTTTTTGATGTACAAGTAGAATTATTCTTAAATTAATACTGAATGGGCCCAAATGCAACTGGACATAAAATAAAAACTAAATGGGCTAAATACTAAGCAAAACTAAAGACCTGTTTGGTACAGATTCTCATTTTCTACAGTAAATCAATTCTCATTTTCAACCACACATTCTTCAATAAAATAATATTTTCCATCACATCAATACTTTTTTCTTCTTTTTCAACCACACATTTCCCATCATATNCTACAGTAAATCAATTCTCATTTTCAACCACACATTCTTCAATAAAATAATATTTTCCATCACATCAATACTTTTTTTTTCTTTTTCAACCACACATTTCCCATCATATCACTATTCAAAAATCAATTCTTCCCTCAAAAATCCATACCAAACACATTCTAAATAAGGCAACTTACAAAAATACCCTTAAATTTTGAGGTCTTATGAAAAATCATATGAAATGTATTTTTGAAGTAAAAAATACTGTGTAAAATTATAAAAAAAGTGACACAATGTGACACAATCTTACTTTTTAAAGTTAAGTGCACACAATATCACTTTTATTAAAAAGTAATATTTTTTACTAAAAGAAGTTGTAAAAATTTTAAGAATGTGACATAAAGTAAAAATACTAAAAAGTGACAACAATAAAAAAAATGTGACAAAACACCCATTAAAACATTGAAATCAGATCATTAAAGTAACTAAACTTTTCATTTAAGTCAATTAAACTAATATTGTTGAGAGATTCTTAAATCTCAATTCTACGAAAAGAGTCACTAAAAATAGTAATAAAAAATGTCACTTTTTTATAAAAATTGTGTCACTTTTTATTTAAAAAAAAGTGAGACAATATCACTTTTAAAAGTTCAGTGTCATTTTTTTATTAAAAAATAACATACAATATCACTTTTATTAAAAATTGATGTTTGTCACTAAAAAAAATGATAGAAATCAAGAAGGTATCTGAAAAAAGTAATAAACACTCAAAAAAGTGACAAATTTTAAAAAAGTGACAAATTAAAAGAAGTTATACAGATTTAAAAAGTGACAGACTATAAAAAAAGTGAAAACACTCAAAAAGTGACAAAATTCAAAAAAAATTACAAACTCGGAATGTCAATGTCGTCAGTATCTTACACAGATTGAAAGATATATAAGAAGACTAAAATTTTCAAGGACTAAAGTGGCAACCACCCTCCACTTTGCAGCCAGCAGAAATAGGGATTCGCCAAGTCTTTTTCTAAAGTCGAGTGGATTGTTCCAAAGCAGATCCCAATATCCATTAAACATGTGATAATGATTAAAAACATGCTTGTAACATACAACAATAAAAAAGTGGCTTATAACACCATCCATTTGTGCAGTACCAGTAATCGCGTTCGTAACATAATCAACCACATTACAGCTGTACCAAATTCCAACCCAACCAATCAGCCACCTCAAGTCCCACCACCACAACCAATCCACAAAACATTTTCCACACATGCAACCTACATAAATTCAAATGCCAAGAATCAGAATTAAACTAAAAAGAATTCCATAAAAACGACATAATCAGTTACTATGCAAACTTGAATATTATTATTTGATCCAATATAGTACTGATCAACTATCTTTAGACAACCCATATACATGCTATTGTTCATCACAAAAGTATATCTCCAAAACCATAAGTTCACTCATCCTTAAAGAAATCAAAAGATAGAATTTTTTATTACCAAATACACAATTAACGCCAGAATTAGAAGGGAAACAAAAATTTCTTTACATCAAACCATTAAGACAAACCCAATATTTTCGCTACCAAAAAATACCCAAATAAGAAAGAAATATCAGATTAATCTAGACTAGAAGTTACATGAAGTTCAAAATTCTGAACTTTCTTTCAGATTCAGAGCACTTAAAACAAAAAAAATCCACAAAGCATAAACAATATACTCTAAAAATTACAATCCTATCCAACTGGGGGACACATACCCACCCCAAAAAACTTTCCTATTCCACATTGATCGCAGAGAGTGTCGCTTTGAAGAAAGGCAAAAGAAGACCCAAAACATAAAAAATAAAAATAAAAATCTCTAGACATACAAACAATAAGTAGACATATGCAAAGTGAACCTGATAGCTTTCTCATTGAGTTCAGGACGTAATTCTCTTGGAATCAACAGTAGCTGGCATCATATACTTGACGAAGGAGGGAAACGGGCTTGGTCTTGCTCATGCTGCCACCCGGAAGTTTCTTTTGAAGTTTCGAAGCAGTTTAGGAGTAGAGAGTTGAAAAGTTTTGCTGTGAATGGTTTGGGAGTTTTTTGGAATCGAGGGTTTTGATTTGGGGGTTGTAAGGTTTTGAACGTATTTAATACGTGATTAAATGTTTTAATTGGTTTTAAGAGTACTATTCAAAATTCTCATTTTTGGGGGGTAATTGATCTAATTTTCCCAACTTAAATATCTAAACCCAACATTCTAAATCATGCATCATCATATGAGCCTACCAACAAATTAAGAGAATATAAAGATGTGCCATCTCTAATCTTTTACAAGTTCTTTTTCATTCATTTTTTCGTATTTCTTTGCAGTTTTTTGTGTACATATTATGGTTGAACCGATCGATTGAATTCGATTTTTATAACATTGTAAATATGTTTGTATTGGAAAACAAATATAACCCCACATTTTCCCTTTTGATGGGTATATAACTTTGTCTAATGGTTGTAAGTTTCCAATTTCCTTTACCACATGGAAACTATTGAATTAATTCTAATCTTATTATTTTATTTTGGTATATCATTAACGTAGTAAGATCATAGTTGTCAAATCAGACCTGAACACCGACTCAGACAATGCAACGGGTCATTGGTTCAACCGTTCACCTGGTGGTTCAACCGCGAGTCAATTCATGTCAATATTTATTATAAAATATTTACATTGTATAATAAAAAGGGTTTGAGAATGATTAGAGTACCCACAGAGAGGTAAAAAGATGGAGTCAATGTGACCCATTCCTGGTATCACTCTAAATTATCTTATGTTAGTTTGATGATTATAGATCAAAATGTACGACAAAATTTAACAAATACTATCTAATATATTGTGAAAAATTCACTTTCAACTGTTATTTATAATGACTGTGATATAAATTTGAAGTATCTGCTTTTGTTCGATTTATGTTGTCGCATAGTGAATCTTTTATGATAAGTAATCTAATGTTATCTTTCTATCGCTATACAGACAAAGACATCTAAAGAATTAATTTGATACAAATCATCAATATTGAGTATTAAATCAACAAAAAGTAGGCAGATACAATAAAGTACAACACAACATTCAGTCAGCAAACGAAGAGAAACAACAAGCAACTTGAGTCAAATGACGGAGTGTGACTCAAACTCTCCCTTGCCTCCTAATTTTAGAGCATGCTTGGCTAAGATTAAAATCAAATTAAAATAGAAATATAGTCGTTATTGGATCCCACTTATCTAATAAAAGTCAACAATAACAGTTAATTTTTCAATTTTAATCCGATTTTAATATCTACCAAATACGCCCTTATTCTTGTTTCTAATTAATGAGACGAGGCACCAAAATTAAAGCTTAGACTATTTTTAGGGCAAAACCTCATTTCTTGAGGTGCTATTGAGGGCCAAATAGGGAATAAGACATATTCTCCAATAAAATATTATTAAACGTAAACATAAAACTTCTTCTTCTTTTTTAAACATGCATTTTTCAAAAAAAAAAATACTATTCAAAGTTAAAATGGCAAATAATGAGAGCCAAACAGGGGTTTAAACGCGTTGAAACCTTTAACATGACCTAAGGACATCTCCAAATGAGGCACCAAAATACACCAAATTTTGGTGCAAAGTGTCTCCAATGTAGCACCAAACTTTGCACCAAATTAAAGTGCAACACTATTCACCTTGCATCATTTTGTACAACACTATTCACTTGCACCATTTGCGTGCGTGCAAATGGTGCGAAATCAATTTTATCATTTGTCAAAAAAATTGATGTAAGGATATTTGTGTGACCCGTGTTTTATATTTTTTAAAATAATAATTTTTATTAATATTATTATTATTGTTATGTGCATTTAAAATAAATTTTTTATATTTATGTATTTATTAATGAATTTAATGTTTTTGTTAGTAATTTATGTATTTATAAAATAAATGAATAAATAAATTGTTAAGAATAAAAAAATGAATAAATATTATTCATTTGGTGTAAATTTTGATATAATATGATTTTTAATTTAGTACAAAATATTGTGTAACATGATATAAAAATTACCTCGGGTGCTGGGACAGGAGATAGCAGAAGTGGACGATAAAAAGACTGTATTCCTCATTCATTCAATACCTACATTTGTATCGAATCGTAAATTTCCTATAAATTGCTAATATATGAATTATAATATTGCGCAAAAAATTGAGTTTCTGTGACGCTATTGAAACGGTACAGAATTTGCTTTCTCCTTCGGATCGGATCACTGGCAATATATTCTCATTTTCTCTCTATAAATGTACATATTTTCGTATATAATTTCTGCAGTTTTGCTGCTTTTCATTCATAGACGGACCCATGATATGGTGTTGGTTTAGGAATTAAGGATTGGGTTCTAATTTTGACTATGAAATTCTGTATTTTAAGCTTCTGGTTTTGGATTTAATTATTATTTTGATTTGGAAGATATTAGTGATAACAGAAGTACATTATGTTGTATGACATTTTAATTCTGTATTCTGATTTCGGAAATGAACTGTGGGTAAATTAGGAAGGGAAAGGTTTGGATTTTATTGAATTTTGCGATATATTTTGGATTTTTGTTTGGGCAGTTCTTAAATCGAGTTTAAATGAATATTAGCAAACCATTATTTGGATTTGGGGGATAAAATAAATCCAACGATTTGTCTTCCTCCTTTTTGGTGAATGATAAAAAATCCAATGGTTTTCAGTCAATTCTTTTTGTAATTGCTTGACTATTGGTCATATAATGTTAGTAATGTATGCCATCTAAAGAGAAGTGATGTTTTACGCTGGAAATTAACATATCTGACTATGAAAAGCACTAAGTTTAACCCGACGCATGAGGATGTGTTCATCTTGCCAAAAATTCGATGATGTTTGGATTATATCTTTAATTGGTTTATCATTGGCATAGGTTAAGTATTTGACATATATGGGCATGAACTAGTTGTTATATTGGACTACTTAGAGTAGAAATATGCCAGGCGTACTGATTCTCCATTCTAACAACTAATTTATCTCTAGGAATCTCATCAAGAACGGTACCTATTGACTAGTTATTGGTTTTGGGAAATATTAATAAAGACATGGAAAGAAGATATTGCTTTCTTTATTTTTTGTAATTTTTTGAATCTATGTCTTGAAAAATGAGTTATATTTATGTCTGATATAGAATTTTTTGCTTTATTTGGTGAAACTCTTAGTTCATTTGTATTATTACTTTATTTGTGTTCGATTGTTGAGATAAAGAGGAACGAACAAGATTTTCAAGTTTTAAATGCAATACATATTTTCTACAGGAGATATTATTGTTGAGGCAGTGCATACATTAAAAGAACTGGCTATAGTTCGTATCTCTTTGACTCTTGTTTTAACACTGAGAGATGGCAGAAAAAGCATGTGTAAAGCGCCTTCAGAAGGAATTTAGAGATCTTTGTAAAGTAAGTAGTTTTCCCCACCGTCCATATGTTCGTTGTTTATAGTAATGGAAACTAACTTAGAGTTGCATGGTTAATGATGACTGCCGAGGCACTAAGAAGATGCTGCTTATGAAATTTTGAATTCTGTATTCCACCATCGTCAACATGCAGACCTGATTTCTTTTTCTCTTGTTGGCTGCACAAAGTTCAGTTTTTAGACTGTTATTCCTCAGCAGATTATTGTCAAAAAGAATGTACAAATATACCTGGAAGATTTTTTTGTTCTAGATTGTATACATTTCTGCAGTTCTGTAGAGTACTGACCGTCAGTGGTTTACATTGCTAAATGACTGCTCTCTTCCTCTCTTTCAATATATAATATACTTTTAAGGTATATAATTGTTTACGACACAAGACCGGTGCCTTTTCTTCTGATGTTTTATGGATATTCCGGTAATACTTATGATTACTCTAATATTTCGAATGGAAACAAAATAATTGCCTAATGTTTAGTGCTCAACTACAGGTTTGAAACCTTATACCCCTATGCCACCTGATACATACCAGCTCAACTTTCTTCTATGGAGCTTTTCCTGAAATACTTTTATAATATATTAATTCTATTCAGGCTTTAATTGTTGTCACACAGTGATTTTTTAACTGGATTCTGGTCAATGTTTATTTTATGCATTTGAAGGAACCTGTTTCCCATGTTGTGGCACGTCCTCTTCCAAATGACATCCTCGAGTGGCGTAAGTGACTTTCTCTACTTGTGTTCTTCAAATGTATACGATAGTGCCATGTGCCTTTTCATTACACCTTATCAATTTTCAAAATTTCTTTACATTGTTGTGATCAATCAATTAATCAAAAGTAGAACTTGAGAAGGATATTGAAAATCTTTTGTACATTTGCTATGTCCTGTTCATTTATGTCATATAAACAGTTTATTTGTGAGTGAGGCTTGTGCTTTTTGCCCTTACTTCTACTTCCCTATCTGATTCTTTTCTCTTTTGCCCCATTTCCAAAATTGTTTTTCTTACATCAAATGCTACTATGGCAATACGTGCTTCACCATGATTAGATGTAGTAAAAACCTCAGCCCTTTGATCATTAGCAGGATTGTCAAATTGAATGAGGGAAATATTTGTTTTGAAGAGCTAATGTAATTCTTAAGTGGCTAGCCATATCTTGCAAATCTCTTTTTAAAGTTTTAAGAGGGCACTATTAGCATCTGATTTTCCATGAAACTTTATGGATTCTTCATGATTAGATCTTTCTGTTCGTCTAGATTAAACTCTGTTAAACTTACAAAATATATTTTTTTGCAGTCCTGCATCTTTCCTTGAGTCCCTAGAATCATTTACCCTATAACTGACGGTTATTATCCAGTCTTCATCTGGTTCATTCTTATTTATATGATTTATCTTCTAACGTGATACCTTTTCCTATTTTATGATCAGATTATGTTTTGGAGGGAAGCGAAGGGACACCATTTGCAGGTTTCTAGTTCTTACGTTTGTTCCCCTTGTATCTGTAAAATATTTCTGGAACATTCATGTTCAGTTGTGTGTGTGTGCGCATGCAAATTTTCTTCTAAGTTTTCTGAAGGTGTTTTTGTGTTCTGTTATATGATGATACTAACTTCTTGTCTTGTTTTGCATTGTTGATCACTCCAAACGATAAGGTGGATATTACTATGGAAAGATAAAGTTTCCTCCAGAATATCCATTCAAACCTCCAGGAATCAGGTAACTAGTCAAGTTTGCATTCAGAAATTTACTTCAACGCTTTGAGCATTATTCCTGACGTGATTTGAGGCAGTAATGACTAGCTTTTCTGACGTTAATATTTCCTTGCCCTATAGTATGATTACTCCAAATGGCCGGTTCATGACACAGAAGAAAATTTGCCTGTCTATGAGTGACTGTAAGGGACTATAAGTTTACTGTGAAATATTATTCTCTCTCTGGTTATCTCTGAGATGTTTTTTAGTTCCTTCCACTTACATCATGTCACTTTCCAGACCATCCTGAAAGTTGGAACCCCATGTGGTCTGTCTCTAGGTAATGAGTTGTCAAGATTGTCTTTCTTCTTTCATAGCAGTTTCTAGTTTCTTGAGCTGACTTCACTTTATTTACATGCAGCATATTGAATGGACTCCTTTCATTCATGGTGAGTTCAAGGTGAATTGTTATAGATGCACCAACGCGGTTCTCAATTCATTTTGCCCATTTGTGTTTCCTTGCTTTACTCTTGTTCTCAATAAAAGTTTGCTTAGGCAGAAGTTTTGTCAACAAGGGAGTATTCATTGAATGTTCAGATCTCATTATGCTGTAATGTGTTTCAGATGGACAGCAGTCCTACCACAGGCAGTGTGTCTACTACCGTAGAAGAGAAACAGAGACTTGCAAAGGCTTCTCTTGCTTTCGATTGTAAGAAGTGAGTCTTTTTCAACTTGATCATCTTTCTGCCCTTTCTTCCTTTTTTTGGGTATGGGTTGTCCACATGAGATTATTGCCTTTTTGGTTTGAAAAGTAATTGCTTCTATCTATACATAAAAATGCAGAGCTGTTGCAAGTTGTTTGTTGTTTGTTTTCTCAGCTTACTAAAATTGTCCCTGTTAGAAGTCTTTATTTCATGTTAATCGGATCCTCAGTTCTGTTATTTCTTATTGGACAATGTCCCTAGCACGTCTACAAGTTAGACTTGCAAAGGCTTCTCTTGCTTTCAATTGTAAGAAGCGAGTCTTTTTCAAACTCGATCATCTTTCTTCTCTTTCTTCCTTTTTTTGCGTATGGGCCACACGGGATTATTGCCTTTTTGGTTTGAAAAGTAACTGCTCCTATTTATTACATAAAAATGCATAGCAGTTGTAAGTCGTTTGTTGTTTGTATATCATGCTACATTCTAATATCTAGTGTTATGGGCTCAAATGTATTTGATAGCTCTTTTCCTTTTCAAATGTCAAGCACCGTTAAATAATGCCGTGCAGTAACTCTACAAACAGGGAAAAGAAAAGTGCCAATTGCTATCGGCAATATAGTTCTGTGTAAGCTATAATTGTTATACGGTTCCCTAGACCATGTGGTAGTAGTATTCGACCGTATCAACAAGTTGGGACCCTTGTGGATACTGTCTATATTTACAACTTTGGGCAAAACATTACTCTCTAGAATGCCTTTTCAAGTTTTTGTAGCCTCATGTTTTTATTATTTTATAACAGCCCTACATTCAAGAAACTGTTTCCAGAATACTTGGACAAGTATGAAGAGCAGCAAGCAGCCGAGCAACCTAAGCTTGAGCAGGACACATCTGCACCTACTCAAGACGGACTCTTAAACTCCTTGTTAGAGAAACAAGGAGCAAAGGCAGAGTTGAAAAAAATCGAAGCCCCAAAGATGTTAAATAACCGGAGGAAGCAGTCTTTTCCGGTTTGGTTGTTGCTGTTGCTGGTTTCCATTTTTGGTGTTGTAATGGCTCTGCCTCTACTTCAACTTTGATAGACGACGAGGAAATTGTAAAAGCGTGTGCGAGTGCGGACATGGGAGCATTTCAAACCTTGATTTGACTCTCGAGTAAATTGATGTCCTATAATTCTTATCTAACAGGGTTTGTATAGAGCTCGTACAAACGATGGGCATCAATTTGATCTCTTTCTAATGTGGTTCACCGAACTGCTGCCAGTTGGTTTGCTAACCTTAAGATTAAGTGCTTATGTTGTCTTGTATTCATAATCTGCTTCTAACTAATTCAGATGCATGCCATGCAAACATTTATATGACTAGGAGTAGAGCTGGGCAAAATGTCCGAACCGAATTCGAATTCGAACCCGAACCGAACTGAGCGGTTTTTTTTAAATGAAATACCCGAACGGGTATTCGAATCGAGAATCGAATGGTTTGGTTCGGTTCTTGGTTCTAGACCAAGAACCGAAGAACCGAAATTTTTTTTTTATATTGGATAAATCAATTTTTTTTATTTTTTCTAAACAAATTAATAATTTTTTTCTTATTAAATCTTAT
>CAIGRT010037667.1:2561-17655 GCA_903798405.1 Fraxinus platypoda
TTTTTTTTCTAATAGAGTTTGTGAGTGTTTAAAAGTGGGAGCCGTGCACTACAAGAAATTGGATAAGAATTGGGTAAGCAAGTAGTTTCCTATTGAAAGTGGGACGTGCGATTTCAATTCAACTCGTAAGATTTAGTGCACTTTTAATTGAAATACAATTCCTAGTTAAATATAAAGATGGGTTTATGTTTACATAACAAAATGCACGTGTCTGTCAATAATTTGGAAATCAATTAACAAACTTAATTAATCTCTAATTAGTGACAACTTCTTCAAACGGTAACATCTTGAATTTAACTTATCCAAATTAACTTTTAACGGTAACATCTTGAATTTAACTTATCCAAATTAACCTTTTCTGGAGTCGAAGACTTCTCAATAATTACAAGCTACAAAAGGAGTTCAATTGTTATACTAATTATCACTCTACCAATAATTAATTATTTGACCCAAAATAATATTGGATTTAATACTATTTTACCTTAATCCATCAACTTTCCAAAATATAGTAGATAGAACAAATAATTTTATTATATAAAATTTTTGAGGCGTTACAATGTTTGAATTGTAAACCATTGGGATAATGTCACGTGTCAAACATCTAGAAGACTTTGATTTCATTCATTTGCCTATAAATACTCACATTGACGCCATTTGAAGGTAATTGACAATTGGTACTTCTCACTAGAAATATACACATTATTCCTGCATTTTTCCTTATTTCGTTGTCTCTCTCACACCCATATTTGACTTGAGCAACAAAACATTACGATCACAGCCTCTCTCACTTTTGTTTGGAGAAGTCTTGGTCTACACCTCTTACGTGTACGTTTAAGTGTGCACGTAACATACATGTGGAAAGAGAATAGCGGAGATCTGTTGACACCCTGTATCTCAACCAGATTCAAATGTCAACATGATTAATTAGTGAAATAGAGATCCCTAACTATTTCATTAATTGGTTTATACCTCATTATTCATCCACTTCATTATTATTAAATTATTTATTTTGGTTATTAGTTAGGAAAACATAACTCTCAAGTACACGTGTTCTTATTAGGGTTACTTCTAATAAAATGCGATCAATAATCAATTTTTGTGAGACGATACTTTACTCACTATTACATTACTTGTATACGATAATGTATAATTAGCAACAAGTAAATGAATCCTATCAATCATTAATATGTTGAAAAATTTAATGCATCTTTGGTACGTTAAATAAGATAGAACTGATTACAACATTAAAGAAAGATCTCGTGTACACATTACACGTCATCTATGATCATGTTCAGTCCTATCACGTTTTACATATCATCTTAAAATCTTATTAAATTCTTCCGCTAATTAGACTTGTATCCGCATTCAAGGCTTTAGCCATTCTTTAACTTCTCTTAGTCCCAGATTAACATTTTTTTTTGGCAAAATAGGGCCTAAAAAGGCTGAGTTTTAGCTGGGCCTAGCTAAAGCGTATCTCACTTGACATTTACACTGTACCCTGGCCCTTTATTTTAGGTTACCGCTATTTTCATCCACACTTTTTATATATACATTCACTTTTAAAAATAAAATTTTATTATATTTTAGAAGGCTAACTAAACTTTTGAAAACTTCTTCTTTTTTTTTTTCATAAAAAAAGAGTACCGCTATTTTCATCCACACTTTTTATATATACATCTACTTTTAAAAATAAAATTTTATTATATTTTAAATCATATGTAAATTTACTTAAATAGACATAAATAAAAATATATAGCTCTAAATTTATCCACTAATTTTTATTTTCATTTAATTATCATAAATCTTTTTATATTCTTTTAGAATTTGTGTTTAACTATAACCCTAATAAACCACATAAAATTACATGAATATGTTCGAAGCACTCCAATACTGAGAACTTCGATAGATAAAGAATTTAGTAAATAATGGAAGAGACGCTTTAGAGCAAATATATACAGACATAGCAATATATGAAGATGAATTTAAAAAATTAAGGATTACCTTTTTTTTTTTAATCGTGTTTAGTGGCGTTCTTGTGATATCGTGTTTGAATTTGGGGGCTCAGATTTTCTTTTCTTGGTTTTATGGTTATCTTCTTGGAATGATTGTATGATTTTATTTTTTTTAATTTACATTTATTTTGCTTTTTTGTCTTATTTTGATTGTATGAACATGAATTTGTCACGTTGAGTTTGTTTTCTTTTCTTGGTTTTTTACGGTTTCTGATTTCATCTGCAATGGAAGTTCAGAATTATATAGTGGGTTTCTTTTTTTCTATTTTGCTCTCAATTACAATGGGTTTCTTCAAGTATATAGAAAAGTTCCAATTTATCTGCTATTTCGCATATTTACCTGATGTTTTAGTTGTAATCTTATTTATTTTTGAATTTATGCAAATGACATTATTTGACACTATACTTTTAATGTAGGATACATCAACACATAACTATGATGTTCAGAATGAATTATTTGTTGATTATACAGATATGTTTACGACAAACATGGTACATAATGATTTTATTTTTTAGTATGATCATATATTTATAAACAAATATTTGATGATACACAGATGTTTACAAGTAAAAAGGCCTTGATCGATTGGATTAAAACTAATAATAAGAGACATAACATGATTGTTGTTATGAAAAAGTCCAACTTAGGCCAAGTTGGGAGAAAACCAAGAATTGATTTCGCATGTGAAAGATATTGGTCGTATAGGTGTAGGAATACAAACAAAGAAAATGAAAAAGGGAAGAGACGTAGATTTTCTGGAACAAAAAAGTGTGGATGCCCGTTCGCTTTGAGTGGAAGAAAATTGATAAATGGTGATTATTGGGCATTGAAAGTGAAATGTGGGAGATATAATCATGATATTGCCGTGAACCTTGAAGGGCATTCATATACCGGGAGACTAACTAAGAAAGAGACTTTAATTTTAGTAGACATGTCAAAGAATCACGTGAGGCCAAAGGAAATCTTATACACATTGAGGCACGTCTACAATGAACGTCAGAAGTTTAGGCTCAAAGAACAAGCTAGAAGGACACAAATGCAACAACTAATGAATAGGTTTATTGAGAATAAGTACATAGAGTAGCACCGCACCTCTACGGAGACAAATATAGTTCGAGTTTTGTTCTGGGTACATCCATATTCAGTAGATTTGTTGCGGGCTTTTCCTCGTGTAATAATTATGGATTGTATGTATAAGACAAATATGTATCACCTATCACTTCTACTTATTTGACATTTTCGATTGCTTTCGCATACTTGAAAAAAGAACGCGAGGAAAACTACACATGGACTTTGGAGAGATTGAAGAGTATAATGGATGATATAATAATGCCTAGTGTTGTTGTTACTGATAGAGAACTGGCTCTTATGAAGGCCATTGAAAAAATATTTCCTACATTTACTAATATTTTATGTAGATGGCACATTTCAAAGAATGTGTTGACAAAAACAAAAAAAAAAAAACATTTTGAAGATCACAATGACCAGTGGGATGCCGTTATGCATATGTGGAATTTGTTAGTGCTTTCAACATCTATAGAAGAGTACAAGCAAAATCTAAATCTCTTAGAATCCAATTTCCAACAGTTTCCTCAAGCAATCAATTATGTTATGAATTCATGGCTTCTTCAATATGAAGATAAGTTTGTGGCAGCTTGGATTAATCTACACTTGCACCTTGGAAACACGATTATTATTGTATGTAAAGTATTAGGCTTATTAATTCTATTGGATGCATTAAATGTGCTAATGTATGGTGAATCTGATTTATTTTTCATGGTAGGGCTGAATATGCACATGCAAAACTTAAGAGGCATTTAGATTCTTTCCAAGGCAATTTTGACACATCATGGACAAGAATTCATGCATTATTGAAGCTACAACATACAGATACTAAAGCTTCATTTGAAAAGAGATTGGGTACCATCCAACATAATTTCAAACCTACCTTGTTTAAAGAGGTTAGGGGATTTACATTAAGAATTGCAATGAATTTGATATTTCAAGAGTCTAAGCGAGCTGATGATATAAGGATTGACAAGGTAGGTTGTGGACGTGTTATACGACAAACACATGGATTACCATATGTCCATGAGATTTCAAAATATAAGATAGAATATCGGCCCATTTCTTTATTAAGAGTGTACTCTCACTAGAAGAAACTTGGTCTAGTTCCTCTTGACAAATGTAACACATCTGAGATTAATTGTGCATCATTATTTGAGATGATTGAGAAGCATTACCGAGATAATAATGATCACGTGAAGGTAGAAATTCTACAAAAATTGAAATAGATTGCTAGTCTGAGTTCTACATCATTAGTTGAGCCACAAGTCAAAACTAAGACAAATGATCGTCTATCTTCAAAGATAGATGTATCTACTCGTCGAGACCCATCGTATTTTGAGTTAGTGCTATCTGGACAAGGCAATATGTTACAACAATTGGATAGTTCGATTATGCCTTTAAGTCAACCTACACTATCAAATCAGTCTCCAATTCGACAAAAAACAAAAGGTGTATTGAGCACGTGGATCAAAGTCCAAGGCTTATTTTGATTCATTTCCTATTTGTTTGAAACCTTACATAGTTGGTGTGAAGGATGTAGTCTCAAATGGCAATTGTGGTTTTCGGGCCGTGGCTAATATTGTAGGTATAGGTGAAGATAATTGGTCTTTGGTCAAAAAAGACCTAATAAAAGAGCTTGATCTCATTTTGATGATTACTCTACTCTATGGAAATGATGATATGGTCCATGAGTTGATTTATTCACTTTCTTATTTCATGTTTCTGCGAGTCGTGAGTATTGGATAACCATACCGAATATGGGTCATGTTATTATTTCAAGATATAAGGTTATTCTTGTTCACTTGAACCAACAACAATGTCTTACATTTCTTCCATTTTGGGATGAACCACTTGCAAGCGCATCTCATAGGATTGTTGCAGTTGGATTTGCCAATGGCTACCATTTTGTTGTCTCGATAAATATCTATTAAATTAATTAAATTTTTAATTAACTAAATGATATTTCTACTTGTGTTTTTCTATGTAATTGTGTGCAGGTAAATTGGCATCCTAGTGGACGAATGCCACCTATTGCTTGCAATTGGTACAAGTACCATCATCCATCTGCATAGGGTTGGGTTACACCTTATCATGCTAGGACGCAATTTTTTAGGTCCCTAGTAGAAGAAGATGTAGCTATATCAAATATAATTAATTTGGATAAACTATAAGAACAGTTAACAATAACACTATTATTATTGTTGGACAAGTTGTGACATGTTCAATTTAAACAAAATTGATTATCGTTGTTTCAAATTTGTGATTGTTTCATGTACTCTTTCTGATTTATGGTATTTAATTTATTTATTTTTTGTTCGCTATTATTTAATTACCCGATCATATTATGTTTATTCGAGTGGATCTTGGGCTTAATTTTGATTCCATTGATGAATTATTTACAAATTATATCTAATATATGATGTGTTCTACTTGCTATTATCATTTTTAAGATATTCGGGCATGTTAAGCCTTTTTTTTATCCAACACATGTGATATTTTTCCACTTACAATTTTGGATTTAAGCATACCACAAAAATATGATTGAAGCAAACCAATCATAGTCCAAACAAGATGAGTTCCAAATGTTACTCGGTATACTTTCTCTAGAGACAACCCTCCTCCTCATTTGGATGTGAATTTATGGTGGTTTGCCTTTGATGGA
Source organism: Fraxinus platypoda (assembly GCA_903798405.1). Classification (NCBI taxonomy): domain Eukaryota; kingdom Viridiplantae; phylum Streptophyta; class Magnoliopsida; order Lamiales; family Oleaceae; genus Fraxinus; species Fraxinus platypoda. The sequence goes on from CAIGRT010037667.1 coordinate 8,305, forward strand.
TTGAGTTTTATGACTAAGAACGATAAAAATAAATATTGTTAACACGGTTAAGTGAATAATATATGTTACTTTAATGTTCAATGAGTTCAACTTTGTTCTTATTTCGTTCATTTGGTTTAATGAATGAATGAATTTAATAAAGACGATATTGGAATATGATGTAGATGAAAATAGTATTTTTTTTTTAAATTTTAATAGGGATGAACTTAGAGTATGGATGAAAATGGCGATATCCGTATTTTATACAGCATTCGGCGCCCCTTTTAAATTTACACTTGTGAATTCTTGAACATGCAATTGAGAATTTAATCGCCATTCATTCATTATTTTTCCCAGAATCCTAATGGAAGTAGATGGAAATCTACGTGAAATATGGTTTTAGGGATTGGAAACTTATATACACTGTACTCGTATTGTATCTCCAAATTCAAAATCAGATTTCTCCCTGTAGCTGATTTCTTGATTTCGGAGGAATGGAATAGAATTCTAGGGTTTACAATCACTTGAAATTTGATTTCCGACTTAGAAATAGAAAGATGGAGTTTGGAATGGATAAAAAATGCCAGCGTTCAGAATTAATCAAATTCAGACATTTCATCAGTCGATGGCTCTTGCTAATTTCTTTGGGAGAAGTCTCAATCAATTGATCAGCGAAATTGGAGATGAACAGCTTGATGCATTCTTCGGAAGGGATACAGTGATTCCGCCACAAGAAAATTCAGTTCAATATTCCGTGAAAAAAAAATCGAAAAAGCAGTGAAAAAAGATAGGGAAATTGATCATAGGACTTGTAGGGAGAAGCAGAGAAAAAGGAAATTATCCAAGAATATGCACTGAGGAAGAAGTGAAAGCAAAGATTTAAAGATGTAAGAATAGGCAAGAGTAATGTTATTTATTATCACGACGATGAAATATCGGTGATGTGACAATTCATTATCTCTTCCTCTCTCTCCATCCCGTCTTTCCCATAAAAATTGAATTGTCCAGGTCTCATTATTCCACGTAGATTATTACATCACAAATGTCCCATCATCATAAAGATAAATAATATTATTCAATATGCAATGGTATCATTTCTTGATTCTTTTACATAAATTTTAGGAATTTCAAACCTAATGAGTTAGAATTGATGATTGTTTTGAATGTATTAAAAGGGATTTTCCCCTTAGATTTGATTTCGTTTTTATGCAAATAATCATTGCCATGCAGTCAAGACATTATTCTCATGTTTGTATGGGGACGAAGAAGTTAAAATTTGGTTCGTATACTAATTAGTTCTATTCATTACCGTGTACTAAAAGATCACGAGTAAATTGATTAAGTAGATTGGAATAATAATCCTACCTAATGCTGGAGTATTGAATCAGACACGCAATATTTTTTTGTACGATATATTATATGGTAATATGTACTAATCATTCATGTCCAATTGTGGATATGTCAAGCGTTTTGTTTGACACAACTTATATATTAAGTCGGGATCAGCTTACTTCATTTTGATGACAGCTTCTATAAAGTGGTTTAACCTTCCTTGAATCATTTTTCCTTAAATTCATTTTTAGTCACATTCTCTAAATAATATAATTTTGCACATGAACTCGTTTCTTTTTCCTATTTTTTTAATTATACGTTCTTTTAAAATATTGTCTTTGAAATAAATTCTCCCGAACAAACACTCGGATTGACTAGACAACTTAGACGTACTTCTTTTCGTTAATCATACCTAGTTTTAGGTACCAAGCATGCTCTTGAGTTTACAGTGTCTTATTAATCACTCTTTGAAACAGTAACACCACTACCATCGTCAAATATATCTTTTTCTTTATTAATATATTTAGAATGGACCACATGAATTTATAACTAACAACATAATTTGTGAAAAAAATAATTAAAGACTTCGACCAGAAGTCACAACTTGAACTTGGACATGTTTGAAAATACTTTTTGAGTTTTAGTAGGTATGATCCCTTTTCCTCCATACTTGATTTTCTTTTCTTTGACACTTTGATTAATTTAATCAGATTGAAATCCAATGGCTAATGAAGAAGGACCCACATTTTGGATATATCTCCTGAGTATGGTCCACAAGGGAACAAAACCATAGAAATGCCACGTGGCTACCTAAAATTGCATTGTTTTTTTTCATTCTTTTAATAAAAATGAAAAATTGTTCATACCTCAGTCCTCAAAAGTTCTAATTTTGCCCCTCTATATATAAATCATTCAAACTACATACATATACAAAATAAGCCATTAGATCATCCTAAAAAAAGCTGCTTATGGCTGATCAATTCTTGCAAAACATTAAACAATCTTTCTCATTATCAGACATTGATTCCAACATGGAATTTATGAACCATTTTCCCGAAATAAATCCAAGTTATCAGGATACATCAGTCTTGAACTTGCAGAACTTGATGGGATTTCCCAATGACAATATTTTTCCTCATTTATTATCCGAATGCACCGGTATCTCAGAAGATTTTCCGGGTTTGTTTATCCACGAGGACAAGAATTTTGTGCCTCAAACTGCAAATGATCATCTTGCAGGGAAGAAGAGGAAAGAAATCGACACCCCACAAAGTAGTGGGGCTTATTCATCTGCTCAAGGTTCAGCAAATGGTGTTACAAGGAAAAATGTAAGTGGATTGAGTTTCATCATTTGTGTTTTTCAGTTTGATCTTTGTAGTATATGAATTCATGGGATTTTCTTTTTATCTGCAGAGTGCAGGAAGAGGGAAAAAGGTGAAATTAAACGAAAAGGAAGAGGGGAAACCAACGGACGTGGTACATGTTAGAGCTAAAAGAGGCCAGGCCACTGATAGTCACAGTTTAGCAGAAAGGGTAAGTTCAGCCCTTCCCCTAGGGCATTTCTACGTGCGCCTAAGGCCCTCGATAAAATATAGAAATACTCGTGATCATTAGTAATATAATAGCTGCCTCTTTCAGGTGAGAAGAGGAAAAATCAACGAGCGATTGAGATGTTTACAAGACATTGTTCCTGGATGCTACAAGGTGAGTTTTCGCGCACGTCTCTGTATATGGAGAGAAGCAGAATCTGGTCTAACTATATTTGAATGCTTAATGAAATAACAGACAATGGGCATGGCAGTGATGTTGGATGAAATCATCAATTATGTGCAGTCCTTGCAAAGTCAAGTTGAGGTAATGGGAAGTACAAAACCACAAAATATGTTATACTAAATCAATAAATTCTGTCTGAAAAAACATAATTCACTTTTGTATTTTGATTTTCAGTTCCTTTCTATGAAGCTTACAGCAGCAAGCATGTTTTATGATTTCAACTCAGAAACAAATGCATTCGAGGCAATGCAGGTCCTTCTTACAACCTTAATAATCTCAAAATCGTGTACGTTTATACAAATTTGCACAATTTATAGAGAGAAATTTTGACGTGTTTCTGTATGTGTTGCAGCAAGAAAAGGCGCACGAGGCATTGAAGATGCAGAAGATGGCAAAGGAAGGATGTGAGGGAATAAGTTCGGCTCAATTCGGTTCATTAGACGTCACTTTTGGCAATTATCCCTCTTGGCCAAGGAACACTTGAAGATGACCCAAAAATTTCCCCCTTCTTTTTCGATTAAATTTGTATCAAAAGAAACCAAACATGGTCAAAAAATTGCAGATTGAAAAGTCATACACAATTGTATCCCCTCTCACACTTGTGGGAATTTAACCAATTATTGATTAATTAAACATGTAATTTCTTTTTTCGCGTTGTTTATCACAAATGATTTTAAGCGCCTCTTTGAGCCCCATTTTTTTGGCTAAGAATGCATTTTAGAATAGTAGATCGATGGAGAGTGTGTAACTAAAAAATAAGAAAAAAAATTTGGGTTTGTATGTAATATTATTTTATTGAAAATTTTGCAGTTGAAAAGAAGAGAGAAAAAAATATTTTTAAATTAATGAGAATCAAATAAGGGCTAAGGTTTCTTGTGGTTGAACACCCTCGAGATAATGTTATCTTGAATAACTTGATAGTATTTGACAGTACAATGGACAAACAAGCGAAAGATGCTTGAGGCAAATGCTGATTGTAGCCAACTATGTATGTTTTTGATTTCCAACAAGGATGTCATTAAGGAGGAAACAGTTCCTTACTATTTACAAATAGACTCTGTCTTAAATTAATTGACAGGAGTCAAAACATGTGGATATATTTTCATGGCAGGTCTCTTTTCTACCTCTAATTTTTTGTTTCTATTTAAGAAAATTTGGTTATTATTATTATTATTATTTTTTTTTTTTTGAGTGGCTGTCTTTACTTACTTGTCAGGGCTTAATAGTAACCAAAATTGATCAAGAAGGATCAACTAAGTAGACATTTCAATTAATTGTCACCAAGGGTAGGGACATGAACAACTCCATTATTAACAAAAGCTTGTCCCATATGTCATTATCACTATAGTAAATTCTTATCTTCGCACTATATATGTCAAAAATTTAATATCGATGACAGTGTTTGAGTTTGCGCTTGACAGATATGAGTTCAATACATGTGCAGGTGAGTTGAATGATCACTGTTTAACAGCTTTCATTGTTTAACTTTTGAGAAGCATGATTTTCTTCGGTAGGGTACGTTGTGAACATCTAAACGCGTCTAAAGACGGAGTTTCTCCATGTGACTCCACTTTGTCGAGATCGATGTTAGTTGTCTTACTTTGTGAACTAACTTAGTGAATTAAGCCAGTCTTCAGCTAGTAAACAAACTTGGTATTGGACTTGGTCGCGTGTTTGAAGAGTGATTCTCCTCTATCATGATTGAAATTATTACGTCAACTGAGCTCAACTAGTTTGTGTTATCTACTCATTATTCTCTCTAAGTGCTAGATCATTGGTCCTCTATCTAATGATAATTCTGAAGATAGGTCGATGACATGGAATCACGACCAACAATTTCTTGATTTCACATCTTTTGCATGTTCCTTCTTTGCATAAGTTACCTCTCAAGATTTTGACTAAGAAGAATCCACAACTATTGAAATCGGGGCTATGGACTTAATCGTTGCACATAACTTTAAACTGTCTCGTCTAACTTGCCCTTCAACCCTCTCTTGTCCTCTATACTCTTATCCTCTATAGACTCTGATAAGGGACTGAATTTGGACAGTAGTATATGATCAAGAATGAAGATGAAAGTAACTACCATTCCATCTTAATTCCATTTTTTGGTCACTTTCAAACTTCATAGCGTAATTAATTTTGAGTATTTATAATATATAAAACTATAATACTATTTTAGCATGTTTGGCTCAACTAAACGTCGTCCAAATCTAACTTTAAAAAGAGGTTAAACTCAATTTGAACTTGTTAAGAATTTCAATTTGAGTCGATATTTTCCACTCCTAACATGCTAATCTCAAATGATTTCAAGGACTAATTTTTGAGCCGTAAAAATAATTTAAAAACTTTAGTTGATGGGATGATTAGACACCCAACCCCCCATTAAGATTTGAAATTTTGAAACATGACCCATATAAGACCAAAGGTGGTGGCACTTAGAATTTCAGACAACAAGTTTCAATAACAAGAAGCACTCGACAAATCCATGTCGACAAAGGCAAGTGGAACCTACAAAATAATGCAAACTCTAAATCTCATGGATGTTGCCAATTCATCAAGTAAATGATTGAGATAGACGTCCCAATCAAACTCCAAGATTATTTACATTATAAAAATTTATTAAAAAACACCATCGACCCCCCAACTTATTGTTTCAACATTTCATTTATAGTTGTGTAATAAGTCCCTAAAAATGAAAATCGTCCCCACCTTTGTTAAATTGTCCGCATGGAAACATGTCTCGCTTCAATTTTCTTATTACTGACCCAAGTTGAGAAACGCCACAGAGGTTTATCATATGGGATTCGAGGGCTTCACTTAAAGATTTTATGGAGATTTGGATTGCTTTTATTCAGGGACTAATTGTGCAAGTAAAATGAAAGGTTAATAACTCACTTGCTCCTTTTTAAAGACCGAGTACAAATTTGTTAGGTTGAAACAATAATATTATTTTCCGTAAAATTATAATTTTATTTCTTAATACAAATAAGTGAATTAAGCAGATGCATTGAACCATGAGAGGACAGCTTGAATGGGCCATAGTTTGCCCTAAAGAAGATGGGCATTGTGGGTTCTCAAAATTCTAGAAATGATAAGAGTTTATGAACCTTTAAGGTCACTTCTCTTCTTTTCTCTCAAATCTCTCTTATTTGGTTTTCTTTTGACTAAGTTTTTGCCTGTCTCTTGGAGCATATGCATGAACAAGGAGGATGCATAGGGTTTTTTGGGTCCCACTTTTACACATATTGGATAGAGTCATATTCCTAATATGGATTGAGGGTCACACATGCACATATATATATATCAGGTGATAGGTGGGACAGATCCCTTGAAAAGAAACTAATTTGGGCAAGTTCAAGGATCCTAAGTTTGGCGTTCATTATCAAGAATTTAAGATGGTGGGAGTTGTTGGATTGTCACTAATTAATAGTGTTAGTTGTTCTTAATTGGTTTTGGTATTAGTCGTCTTGCTCGGGTGAATAAATGATGGGTACATGTTCTTGCACAAATTTTTACATTAGATCAATTATATTGAAATCCTGTTGAAGATTTTTTTTTTTTCTTTGATTACTTTATATCAACGTGTTCACAAAATAAAATATTTTGCACTGAAACTCAATTTTTTTTTTTTTTTTTTTAACTTTTTAACAATGCATTCTCCTAAAAATCACTATTTAAAATATTATTTTTTTCTAAATAATGATTGTCGAACATGGACTCTAATAGAAAGGCATATGTGGTGGATTTTCAATCTTCAAGGATGAACGAGGTCAACGGTATAAAATAGAGTTAAGGAGATTCTCTTTTGAAGTATTGATAATAAAATACAAAACAAAAAATGACAACCAAAGTCCCTTAACTTGTAACACTTGATTCATCAACCTCTTTTCAGACATTTCAATTTCTAACCTTCAGTTTTCTTAGCAAATTGGTCATTTTTGATAGTTTCCGTCCAAAATAAACATTAAGCCCTTGCTTGGTAAGAATTAAAATTAAGATATCTAAAATCTAAGTCAATAATTAAGTTTAATCACACATTTCAAAGAATTCACAATTTTCAACTATACATTTTATTAAATTTTATCAAAATTTATTAAAAATCTTATTTTAATCAAGTGAAAAACACACTCTCACGTTAAAATCAATAAAAATAAAAATATTGTATTGTTGGGTGGTTTGAATCCACCTCGGCTAGGGCATAAGTTCCGAGAAAAGTGGAGAAATGATACTTTGCTTATGATTAAGGAAGGTCGTCTACTACGTCTTGTTGATTCTTGATTCTTCGAAGATCATACTAAGGAACTTTTTTTCCCTCAACTAGTTCAAGGGTTGGTATCAACATCTAAGGATTTGATAGTAAAAATGAATAATTGTGCCAAGCTCAATTTTTTTTTTCTTTCTGGCTTTGGAGGATTTTCATCAACTATTAAAGACAAAAGGAGTATCTAAAAAGCCTCGTCTATTACTATAAAATGGTGTTCTAAAAACCGTAAAGTATGGAAGTCAAGTTTCAGTCAAGGCGATATCTAAGCATAAAAAAATGTTTTCTTATTATAATGTTATTTTAAATTTTTAAATCAAACTAAAAATTATTTTATAATTAAGGAAAAAAACGTTAAAAAGCTCGAAAAAGCATATAAGCATTAAAAAAAAAAAAAGCACGACCTAGGCGCACCCAGACAAGAAAAAAATTAAAAAATAAATGAAAAAGTGCAAGGCAAGGCATTTTGGATCCGCTTCGTGTCTAGGTATCGCTTTTTAGAACACTTCTACAAAACAAGCCCAATACAATTTTTTGGGCGACTTACAAAAATACCCCAAAAATTAAGAGTTTTTGGAAAAATCATATGAAAAGTATATAGAAAGTAAAAAATACTGTGTAAAATTAAATGTCACCTTTTTGCAATGTCACTTTTTAAAGTTTAGTGTCACTTTTTTATTAAAAAATGATATGCAATGTCACTTTTATTAAAATGTGATGTTTCTCACTCAAAAAAGTGATAGAAATTTCAAGGAAGTGACAAACACTAAAACAAAAAAAAAGTTATAGAAGTTCAAAGAAGTGATATACTAAAAAAGTGATAGAAATTCAAAAAAGTGACAAACATTAAAATAAGTGACAAAAATTCAAAAAAAAGTAACAAAACACCAATTAAAATATTAGAAGCGGTTCAATAAAGTGACACAACTACCGTCCCTTCTGTTTCTTCGTTGACCACTAAACATCTTTAAGTCAGTTCACCGACAAAACTCCAAGTATCTTTAAGTCAATTCACCATCACTGTTTTCAACCAAGTCAGTCAACCAATTTATCATATAAATAGTTCTTTTGAAGTAAAACATATTGTATAAAGTTAAGTGTCACTTTTTTATTACATACAATATCACTTTTATTAAAAAAAAAATGATGTTTGTCACTCAAAAAAGTGACATAATTTTTNATAGTTCTTTTGAAGTAAAACATATTGTATAAAGTTAAGTGTCACTTTTTTATTACATACAATATCACTTTTATTCAAAAAAAATGATGTTTGTCACTCAAAAAAGTGACATAATTTTTTTTAAAAAGGTAACACGATATTCAAAAAAATGACAAACATTTGGAATGACCCCATTACTCTGCATTTTTTTCCTTAAAAATTCTCATCATAGCTTTAAATTCCTGTACCTTGCAAAAGCCTTCCGCTACAACAGTGTATACAACCACTTTCTGAATAGTATCCTTCTCACACATTAACCCAAAAGTTTCATTGCCTTTTGCACCAACCCATGTTTACATAAGCCATCAAGCATCACCACCTCATTTGGCTCAACATCTTCAGTTTTCTCACTGATACTACTAACATTATCCTCCACAGAAGGCGTTTCATTTTCCTATCTTCTCGTCAAACCCAAGCTTGAATCTTACCAAAAAATATCTTCTTAAAAATAACTATTTTGAATAATACCCTATAAACTAATTAAAAAACTTAATCATGTAATTAATACTTTCTAAACTATCAAAACCACAAAACCCAATTCAAATTCCCGATACCCAAAAAACTGGTAGCATCCATAGCATCTTTCTTCTTCTTGCAAAATTAAATTCATTCTCCGGTTCCAATTATTCTCCGAAACCCATTCCAAAAAGGCCATTGATAGCCAACTCAAGAAAAAGATAATATTATCCTTTCGAAATGCCAAGTTCCCAAATTTCCATCGTACACGGGTAAATGGAAAATCGAGTTCGATGAGGAATGAAGAAGATATTTTTTGGTAAGATTC
>CAIGRT010037676.1:0-35185 GCA_903798405.1 Fraxinus platypoda
AGTACGGAACCGAACGGAACCGAACAGAACCGTACCCGAACGGTTCCAGAATTATATCTGGAACCGACGGTTCCATTTACTAAATATCCGAAATTTTTTGGAACCGAAAAAAACTGAACCGAACCGACCCGCGCCCACCCCTATGCTGTGCTATGAATTTCTGGGCACCAATCTTCATTGGAAGACAGTATCTAGTTTCATAGAGTTGAACATGTGATGGCCACTTGACAATTTAACATAGATTTGGACGGTTTCTATCCTTGAAGACTAATTTTGCTACTAAAATGAAAGATTGGGCTCCTACTGGCTCCTTTTTAAAAGGCTAGGGACCAATTCTATTTTTTCCAAAAAAAATTGGAAAGAAAATGAAAAGAAAACCACATCAACATGATCCCTTTTTTCGTATTTGAACATTAAAATGTTGCACGCATAGGTGGTGGCTGAGCATTTAACTGTGGAAGAAGTGGCCGGAATAAAGGAAACATTTGGCATGATGGACACTGGAAATACAGGTAAAATCAACCTCGAAGAACTTAAAACTGGTTTGCAAAGGCTTGGCCATCAGATACCTGATGCAGATCTTCAGATTCTCATGGAAGCTGTAAGCATAATCATATTCTGCTCATTTTTGTCTTTCTTTTTAACTTTATTACTTTTTTGATCGTAACTCAGTTGAAGGGATCATGTTTGGCTAAGCCGTCAAAAATATGAAGTTACTTTTTTTAAGAAACCTTTTTTGCCGGAAATGTTTGCACTTGTCTGGGTTACTTTCAACCGTAATTTTTTTTATCTTATTTCTTATTTATGACAAATGAGTGTAAAATGGTCAGACATTTCTTGTCCTTATTGTGTTTGTAATTTGTTTTAATTAATAAAGCACACGTCTGGTTTTACAGGCTGATATCGATGGAGATGGAACTTTGAATTGCGAGGAATTTGTGGCTGTTTTGGTTCATCTTAGGAAAATGGCGAATGATGAACACCTACACAAAGCTTTTGCCTTCTTTGATCAGAATGGGAGTGGTTATATAGAGATTGAAGAGTTGAGGGATGCTTTGAGTGATGCAGATGGTGCCAATAATGAGGAAGTTATCAACGCTATCATGCATGACGTTGACATAGATAAGGTCAGTTTTGAGATTCACAAAGAAAAAGGCATATACTGATGCATGAACGAACTCTCAATCCTCAAGTCTTATTTGAACTTTTAATGCCTTGGAGGGTGAGATATATGCAGAGTTCTAAAAGGTGGGGCCGAAGCATGAGATGCCCTTGCATATGGAAAATGCATGGAAAAAGGCGATCAACTCTATTTTTGACCGCCTCTCAAGGCTGTCCCATTTTTATTTTTAAAGTTAAATAAACTATTGAATAAAAGGAATAAATTATTAATGATCTTATTAAAATGAGTAAAACGATGGCCTTATTAAAATAATTATTAATTGTCGTAGAATAATTGAAATAGGAAAAAACCTTAGTACACCTAGGCATGCCTATGCTAATAAGGCTTGACCTTGCCGCATTGCCATGCCCAATGCCTTTAAGAACCTTGATATTATGACTCCTAAATATTCCAGGGAACTTTTTAAGCCATGCTTTGTAAGATGAACAAGATTGTATTTGGATAATATTAAAAAGAAAAAGAAATCAAAATCTCGTCCGCTGGACTGCCCAATTCTCACTTTGAGCTCCTATAATGAATTTCTTGCTGTCAGTTTTTCATTCGAATGTTTCTGAACCGGCTTATTTTTCTATCTATATGTTCTTGTTTTATTTCCTCCCTTTTCTGTTGTCTCTTCCAACCTTTATATCATCGCATTTATTCGAAAATTTCATCGTTCCCTGCATCATTTTCAACTTATATCGATTAGATTCCCATTTTGTATATGGCACTTGATGCTATCTAGGAACGTCATCCTCCTATTTTTTTTGTTTGGCGAGCATGTATGGCTGAGCTTAAATTTTTGCCTATAAGCCAGTATGTCTTCAAAATTTATTTATTTTTATTGATCAAAGTTGAAAATAAGTTAGTTCTTTATTTCAGCAGTAAGGTAAAAGTTAGTTCAGTATAAGTAGCTAATCCAAACATGTTTCTCTTTTTAAAACTTATCTAAACACGCTTTTCGATAATGTTAATCTTTCTTTTTTTCTTATTCGCTTTCTTCGTTAGTTATTTGTTTTCTTTATCGTAAAGGATCTCTATTTCATTCTGCTGACATGTATAGGACGGACGCATAAGTTATGAAGAATTTGCTGCAATGATGAAGGCCGGAACAGATTGGCGAAAAGCATCTAGACAATATTCTCGAGAACGATTCAACAGCCTCAGCTTAGACTTAACGAGGGATGGCTCTCTACTGTTATCCAACTAGGGAAGATGAACACAATATAAAAGCTTTATGGAAAAGAAAAAGGCATTTATGGGGCATCGATTTTTTATTCAGTCGAAGAAATTCTTGTTACTTTCTTTGATTTCACGTCACCACGGTTTTTTTTTTGGGTCGGGCTGATGTATTAAATATCTTCTCAAAAGGGTTTTTTTTTTTCATTTAACAGAGGAAATGCTGATCTGGTTATTTATGTTGTAAATATGCCAATTAGGGTTGGATGTCCATTCTCGTGGAGAAAATTTATGAAGCTTTCTTTTTTTTAATTAATTGAGAATTAATAAGAGGGAACTCATACATTAATGAAAGCATACAGATGAAATGAATCTCACAAATGTATACATACATTGATGATAACTAAATGATTAAATAAATTAAATTAATATCGAAAAATGAAAAGTAAGATATTATTGAAATAATTGAATTATAATATGGTTGAATCGTTCAAAAAATGGTTATCACTTGATGTAATATTTAATATATTATAGATTTATAATTACTTATAAATTGATCAAATATTATAAATTGTTTATATATTTTGTAATATCCACCATTTTTTTATCCATAAACTTTGACAGACATAACATTATTTTCTTTAAATAATTAAATAATGATTTATTTATTTTTTTCGCGTTTCAAAATTTATTGACCCACTACCCATAACATTCCTTTGCGTCTAGGTTCAATGTATCAAAACTTTCAAAGGCTACGTCTCGGCGATAATGGGGTGGTGTCTCTGCCTGCGTCTTGGCGGTGTGGCAATTGACGGGGACTCGTGTCACCGGATGGCGAGGGTCAGAGCCTGCAGGGGGAGCGCTGTCGTAGCTATTGCCGGCGGGTTTGAAGGGTGGTGTTTGTGTTGGCGGTTCGATTGTTGTTGGGTGGGGTTTTGGTTGGGTGTTTGTTGTTTGTTGGGTGATGGTTGTTGGTGGTGTTGCCGGCGGGTTTGTTGGGTGGTGTGATTGTTCTGGTGTTGTTGGGTTTGGGTCGGTTGTTGGGGGGTGTTGGTGTTGTGTTGGTGTTGGGTTTGGGTCGGTTGTTGGGTAGTGTTGGTGTTGTGTTGGCTCGTGGATTTTGTGTCCATTGTTGAGACTGTGTCATTTCAGAGTGCGCTTTCTCTCTTCGGAGATGTTTTAAGTTTAGACAATGCCCATCATGGGTGCGGGGGCACTCAAGTGCTGATTGCGTTAGTTGGCCTATAGTCGAGTTTTCCGTACGTTTAAGTCACAGCAACAGCTGTAACTTCGCAGCGGACCAATTCCACAGCTCGGTTGTTGGTGTTTATTGATTTGGTGGTGTATTTGTTGTTAGTCTGTTTGCATTTGCTTTCGTTGTTGTATTGTTTGTTGTCGTCGTCGTCGCTTTTGTTTAGCTCTGGTAGCACTTAAACTCTCTTCAGAGAGCATTGTGTTTGAGGTTTATCCTCATTGTATCAGTTTTATGCTTATTCTATGGACGTGAATTTCAAAAAAAAAAAAAAAAAAACTTTCAAAGGCACGTCTGTGTCTACAGCAAGTGATTTCCACGCGCATCATTCACGCACCTATAAAATCCGTACTATTTGTTTTTTTAACGCTTGGTAATTGATATCTTAGGGTCCGTTTGATTGTAATGGTGGAAAATGAGTGAAAAGAAAATGAATTTCAGAAAAAATAATTGCTTAGAACTTGTTTTTCAGGGAATTGTTAATTAAGTATGTTTGATTGGTATAATTTTCCACCCGGAAAATTTTTGATCTTTTTTTGTTCGTTTGGCTTTGTTTTACATGGAAATTGTCCATTAAAGTGATAATTTTTTTCATAATTGGTTATAAAATTTGTTTCCATTGCCAAAAAGTTAAAAAAAAAAAGAAAATTTTTTTCCTAAAAAATCATTGTTTTAATCAAAGTTTAGTATTTGTTTGACTTTGTTTTACATGAAAATTATCCATTAAAGTAAAAAAAAAAAATACAATTGGTTATGAAATTTGTTTCCATTGCCAAAAAAAAAAAATGTGGAATCAAATTTCCCACCAAAAATGTGGGAAATCCAATTCCACAAAACTGGTGAAAACAGGCGCGTGAGGTTGCCACTCGAAAAAAATTTTGCCTAGAAAAAAATGGCCATCAAACAAGCCAAATGGGTGGAAATGGAACATGGAAAAAAATGCCTGTCAAATAAGCCCTTAATGGAAAAATTGCAGTAGTGATCCCTAACATTTTTAATTTTGTAGGCTTTACTCTAACCTTTAATTTGTACCAGCGAAAGTCTCTAACCTTTCATAAATATGTACATGGAGTCCAATTGGATGTAAATCATCCATTTGATCGTTAGTTGACCAATAAAAGTGAATCTCGACCAAATTGAAATGGGGAAAATGAAAATTATTTTATTTAATCTCATAAAACAATTAAAATAGGGAAAATTGCAGCAACAATCCTAACCTTTTCAATTTTTTAGACTTTACCCTAACATTCAATTTGTATCAGCGAAGGTCCCTCACCTTTCATAAACATGCACCTGGAATCTAACTGGATGGAAACCATCAATTTGACCGTTAGTTCACCAATAAAAGTAGGTTTTGATCAATTTTGACTAAATTGAAAAAAGTAAAATGGTAACTTTTTTTATTTAATCCCATAAAACAAATAAAATAAGGGATAATTGCAGCAGAGTCCCAAACCTTTTGAGTTTTTCACAAATTTTACCTTAACCTTCGTTTTGTGCTAATCACAGTCCTGAACCTTTTAAAAATTAGCATCCGAGGTCCAAATGAAAAATTCTTGTTAGTTTGACAGTTAGTTGACCCATAAATTTGACTTTCAACAAATTTAAACCATTTTTAAAGGGTAAAATGACAACTTTACATTTTATACATAAAAAAGGTAAAAAAATTAAATTAAAAAAAAAACCAAAAATAATAAAAACACGTATAAACCCATCATCTTCCCTATGCCCACCCCACCCTACCCTACCCTAACCCCCACTCACACTCACACTCACACTCCCCACCCCACCAATCAAAATCAGAAAATTGTCCCCTTACACATCCAGTCGCCACCGACCCACACCATCACGACAGGTCTCCCCACCCAAACCAACCAACCACCCTAATTAGGTAATCTCATGTAAGGGACTTCAACATACCCGAGTGGTGGTCAGTAATCTAACGCGAGTAAGGGAAAATTGCAGCTTTTCAATTCCAATTTTAACACAATAATGTTAAAAGATTGAAGCAATTTCACTAATTCTATCATTATTTTTTGTTTTCTATTTAATCTCGAACTTTCTGCAATTTTTTGCTGTGAATTCGTGGTGGCTACCGCTAGCCAAAGCTACTGTCATTTTGCTCAAAATTTTGATTTCCATTTTGATGATATTGATAGGGTTTTCGAGGCGTGTTGATGGAGAATTTGATGATGTTGATGGGTGATGGTTGAAGGCATGGGATTTGGGCGGTGGCTGTAAGGCAGGGAAATGGTGGTGGTTTTGATTGATGGTTTTGGGTGGTGGCTGAAAGCAGGGGAATGGTGGTAGCTTTGGTCGATAGTTGAAGGCATGAGATGGGGGATAAATAGAAAGATTCATTTTTCAGCAAAAGCAGAATTGACTTGGACCAAGCAATATGAGAAATGAGTTTGTTGGAGTGTGAGGAATAAGAGGGAAGAATTCGGGAGGAGATATTGGCGGGAACAACAACAAATTCGGTGGAGTAGGGCAGTGGTGGCGGGGATGGGTAAAACGGGACCAACTGGTTTTGTGTTTAGGAGAAGGTATGGTGTGGGTAGGAGAAGATGAATAGTGATTGGGTTTTGATTTTTAATTTATTATTTTCAATTCAAAGTTACAATTTTACTCTTTAAAAATGGTTTAGATTTGGTCGAAGTCAAATTTATTGGATCAACAAATGGTCAAACTAACAGAAATTATCTATTTGGATCCTAGGTGCTAATTTTTGAAATGTTTGAAACAGTGAGTGGTATAAAGTGAGGATTAAGATAAAATCTGCAAAAGCTCAAAGGTCTGAGATCGCTGCTGCAATTATCCCTTAAAATAACTAAAACAAAATAAAAATAAAACTATTCATCCACTTCTTCACCCCATCCCACCCCTACCCATCCACCCAAACCAAAAATCAAAGCCACCACTAACCACTCCCACGACCACCACACCTTTCCCAAACTTTAACGAAACTTTCTCACTACAATTATCTCCGTTCGGGTGGAGGCTTGAAGGATAGAAACCATTTTTTATTTCTTGGTTTTTTATTTTTTTATCTAATTTATCTAATTTTTTTGGTTTATTTATTTAATGTGATAATTGTAAAGTTACCATTTTATCCATTTTAATTTGGTCAAAATTAGTCACAATCCACTTTTCTTGGTCAACTAACGGTCAAATTGATGGTTTCCATCCAGCTGGACTCCAAGTGTATATTTACGAAAAGTTAAAGACCTTCATTGGCATAAATTGAAGATTATGGTAAAGTCTACAAAAATTGAAAAGGCTAGGGACCACTACTATAATTTTTTCATATTGAAAAATCTGACTGTTATATACAGTCAATGGGCCCACGTATGGAAAATAAAATGGACAAAAACAGACAAAACTGGACATGTGTAGAATATTCAAATGATTAAATTAAGGGGCACGGGGGCCTTTTCATCAAAATTTTTAATTGATTGGACATGTGTAGTAAAAAAATGGCTGCTACAACGAGACCCATTTCCTGTATATAACAATCAAAATTTTCATTATAAAAAAGGTTGAACCCCAACCTTGAGGGCCCCCACCGATCCTGCCCTGGACCATTGTGGAGGAGGTAAATCGCAGGATGTGCATCCCAGGAGCCAGGGTGGAGAGCTTATGGATATGCCTGAGCTATTAACCCTATGGTAACTCCCGCTTGCAACAAAGTCAATTCCACCTTGCGGGGAATCGAACACTATGGTAACTCCCGCTTGCAACAAAGCCAATTCCATCTTGCGGGGAATCGAACTCTGCAAACTATCGCGCTGAGCCCTAACCGCCCTCCCCTTTGCCACTGGGAGATATGCCCTGGGGGCATCAAAATTTTCATTATAATCAGGCTAGAATGATGCCTAAATAGGCGTTGAATGTACAAAGTTGGATGAGTGTTAATAGGCCGAGTCGAGCTGCTCGACTCGCCTACCACGGGGCTCAGCTTGGTCCACCACTCGAGTCGACTCACTTCAACGAAGTGTGGCTCGACTTCCCCATGAGCTCATCCCTTAGAGGGACAAGCCTCGAGCGACTTGCCAATTTTTATTTTTATCTTTTTGAATTTGAATAAAAACACGAACGGTTCTCAAGCCACCACGACTTATGAACCTCAGACACGAGCTTAGCCTACGAACGGCTAGTCACACTTTCAATTACCGGGCTACCCTAGTGTAGAGTGGTAATTATATAATCATATTTTCTTTTTTCTCGTTTCTTTTAAGTTTTAATTTTTTTTAAGTTACTTTTTCAAAATTTGAAAGTCTTATGAACAATGGAACCACAATTGAAAACACATTAATCTATCTATCGCGTAATTTGACTCCACTCTCCTTTACAATATGAAATTGTTTTTGACTTTTTTTTTTCCAGTTTATTTGTTAAGGTGCAGATATGTTTGAAGGCGAGTAAATTTTCAGCCATAAAAGAAGCGCGTGGAACATGAAAGAATCCAACAAAATAAAAAATATAATCTCGTGTCAGGCACGTGACACTCATTCACTATCCCCCTTTCTTCTTCATCAACACCAATCCACCAATTATATCCTTCTCCAGTAACTTTCTCGCTCTAAGAACAGAACAAATTTTAACAAATAGCTCTCTTCCTTTGCTAGATATTTTCCGATATGACGACGTCGTTTGGGGGTACCAACACTGCAATCCCCAAAGACCCAAACCTGCTTCGAGTTCCAACGAGTTTCAATGGCTTCAAAAGTGTTTCCAACTCTCTTTTGCTCAGTAAACGCCTGCATGTTTTTCGTTCTTTCTCAGCTTCTAATGCGGGACCCACCTCAATTATTAGAGCCGTTTCTACGGTAAATAAATTCCTGTTTAAATGCCATTTTTTGTTCTAAATTTTATTAGTTTTTATCCAAGTTTTCAAATCTTTTTGGGTTTTACTAAATAGTTTGTTGTGCCATTCAGAATAATAGATTTTAGGAGTATTTGGTTTCTTCATAATCGGAAAATAATAAAGTTGCCTCTTTTGGTTACATGCAAAAGAGGCTCTCCCTCCCTCCCTCTCCCACTATGATTAAATTAGGAAAGTTTGAGAAGTTTTTGGGAGCAGAATGTACCATCTTTTGTTGCTGCATTTGCTCCAAAAATGATAAATTTCATGGAGAAATGCTGGCTGTACTGGTGGGTGTCGTAATTCAGCTATCCTCACTGCTAGTGGATTCAGGTTTGCATTGATCTGGACATCCCACTGACTGCAGCTAATTTTCCTTAATAATTGTTCAATCTAATGATAGAACTTTGAAAATCTGTGTTCTACCTGGGGGCCTGGGGCTATCCATATCATACACTACTAAAATAGATTTCACAGAAAACCAACTTTTTTAAATCTTGGTAACGAAATGTAGCTTTTGTTGGATCAAATTCAAATGTATCAGGGTGTAATTATACTGCACTCTTCTTCTGTTATGCATTGTTTGTGGCTAATGTTAGTAAGTAAATGTAAAATTGAAATGCAAAATAAGAGTAAATTATCTTCTGATAATCTGTTTTACCAACTAAAATCTAGAGAATCTAAAGGAAAAGAGGATTCCACACTTTATATTGGCGTATAATGCAGGGTTAATTCCTTAAATGTTCACTGAACTTTTCTTAAAGTTCCCACGGGTCACTGAACATAAAAATTGCCCTCTTTAGTCACTTAACTTTGAAAATTGGTATCCCATCCAACACTGTGTAAATGCCGCTTGCAAAATTGGAAGGATTTGATGACATGTCTAACGGTATGACTTACGTGGCATGCAATTGGAAATAATAAATCAGATTTTTACATAAATTATGCTATAATAAGTTAGAAGCTATAGTAATTCAGCTCATAAAGTTGTGAAATTCAAATATCGAAAAGCTCCACATTTGGATATAACCACACATTCAAAAGTCATAAAAAATACACTCAAATATGCATGGACGATTTGTGAATAAGAGAGTCACATACCTGTAGAGTCATGCGCAACGTTATCAAATCCGTCCAATTTTGCAAGCGTCATTTACACAGTGATGGATGAGATACCAATTTTCAAAGTTTAGTGACTAAGTTGGTAGTTTTTAAATTCAGTGGCCCGTAGGAACTTTAAGAAAAGTTCAGTGACCATTTAAGGAATCAATCCATATTATGCAAATGATGGGATTGGGCGGTTAGGAGAGGAAGGCTAAGAGCGTTGCAGCTAATCATAGCTGTGTATGTTTTATACGCTTTTGCCACAACTGGATTTGTTGCCTTAGCGTCACTTGGGAGGTGAACATGATTGGCCAAGATAAAAGTTGGTCTTGCCAAATATATAACAATAATATTCTTTATCAACTTTGTCGTGTGCTATTTTTCAAGAAAGTAACTTTTCAGTTTGAAATGGGTTTTACCCTTTTTGAAGAACTCTAGACAACATATATCAACATATTTTGGTATGTTCTATTATCTTTAAATTGTTTACGAAGAAACTAGACTGGGTTAATATAACTGATAGGCAAAGAAGATAGTCCTAAAAAATGTTTAAACTTACCTAGTTACCTTTCTCTTTCAGTGGAAAATACAGAAAAGGTAATTTCAGAATTAACCATTTTCATTGATGAGCATGTTGAGAATTCTAAGTAGCCAATTCTACGATAAAATAAAATAAATTTAATTATTCAGCATTAGATTACCTTAGAATTTTTCAGCCTTTCCAATGCCTTCTTTTTATAAGATAGTGCTTTTTTGGAGAATTTCTATGTTTATGAGGGGACCAAACTTTGTGATGTTAACTATTCATTCAAAACATGCATGCATGTGTGTTGAATGAGCTGCCCACATCACAAGCCACTGTACTTCAAATGGTTGTAGTGTTCCTCAATATTTTTCTGAGGAGAGTCTACCCGAAAGTCGATCTCGAGCCTTCTCTTTTTTAATGTTTGGTGGCACTAGTGTCAAATTTAAGTTCACATTAGCATTCACACCACCAAATTCCCCACGATTTCTCTCTCCACAACACCCACATGAAACAATGAGAAATCATTGCCAAGACTTGCTCTCGCTGCACCACCTTCATCTTCCAGCAAAGAAGCAATATTTTGCAATCTTCTGTCTTGCTAGCTTCTGAATTAAGTTATGCCATTTTTTTTAGATTGTAGGTGATCTTCTCTTGTTGTGGATGTAAGACTTGCATCTATGAATTGGTAGTTCTCCTATTCTCTTCTATCTTTTCTTCTTCTCCAAGTGGCAATATTTTCTTTGTTTGACTTCCTAATGGAAAGTCTGAAGTATGCTCGGGCTTTCTTTTCTTTTTCATCTTGTAGGATAATCGTGTCTACATGTCAAGTCAGGATGATTATATATTTATATGCAATAGACACATTTTTATTTCTAATATTTGCATGACTTATTTGCAGCCAGTGAAGCCTGATACTTCTGTGGAGCCCAAACGTAGCAAGGTTGAAATCTTCAAAGAGCATAGTAACTTCATAAGATATCCTCTCAACGAGGAATTATTAACAGAGGCTTCTAATATTAATGAAGCTGCTACACAATTAATAAAGTTCCATGGAAGCTATCAACAGTACAACAGAGATGAGCGTGGTCCGAAGTCTTACTCATTTATGCTTCGTACAAAGAATCCCTGTGGAAAGGTTTCAAATAAACTCTATTTGGTTATGGATGATCTAGCCGATCAGTTTGGGATTGGAACTCTTCGTTTGACAACAAGGCAAACATTTCAACTCCATGGCGTTTTGAAGAAAGACCTCAAGACAGTGATGAGTTCTATCATTAGAAGTATGGGCTCAACTCTTGGTGCATGTGGTGATCTCAACAGAAATGTTCTTGCTCCAGCTGCCTCTTTTGCACGAAAAGATTATTTGTTTGCCCAAAAAACTGCTGAAGACATTGCTACACTGTTAACTCCTCAATCTGGTTTCTACTATGATATGTGGGTGGATGGAGAAAAAATTATGTCTGCAGAACCTCCTGAAGTAGTGAAGGCCCGTGATGATAATTCTCACAGTACAAATTTTCCTGATTCACCTGAGCCCATATATGGAACTCAGTTCTTGCCAAGAAAGTTCAAAATTGCAGTTACTGTGCCCACAGACAACTCAGTGGATCTATTCACAAATGATATTGGTGTGGTGGTTGTGTCGAATGCTGATGGGGAGCCTCAGGGTTTTAACATATATGTAAATGGCTGTCTATTCTATTTTTTCTTGAATCAATAATTTTGAATAATCTATTACAACTACTGCAGGTTGGTGGTGGCATGGGAAGGACACATAGGTTAGAAAGCACCTTCGCTCGTCTGGCAGAGCCATTGGGCTATGTTCCAAAAGATGATATATTATATGCAGTGAAGGCTATTGTTGTTACACAGAGAGAAAACGGGAGAAGAGATGATCGCAAGTACAGCAGAATGAAATACTTAATCAGCTCCTGGGGGATTGAAAAGTTCAGAACTGTTGTTGAACAATACTATGGAAAGAAGTTTGAACCTTGTCAGGACTTACCTGAGTGGGACTTTAAAAGCTACTTGGGATGGCACGAGCAGGTTAGTTCTATTGTTTTGGATATGCAGTTAAATTTTGATAGATCAAATTTTGTGCAGCAGGAAATGTGCGGAAGATGATTATCGCTGTCAAAAACTTGTTAATTCGATTGAATATTGAGGATTCAATGCATGTATAGAGAAACCCTCAATATATTTTTTGTAAATACCAAAACATATCTGAAGTACAAATAAACCCTGAATGTTGTGTTTTAAAGAAAAACCCTGCTGCCCTAACTTTTAAGTTTAAGAAACCCTTGTCTTGTTTAGTTCTATTATTTTGGATATGCAGTTTATTTTTCATTGGTTTTAACTTTTTGATCTGTTGGTCTCAACACTATGTTATACACAGATCTTTGACTTTGCAACTTTTTGTTCCTGACTTTTGGCAGGGAGACGGTGGTTTATTCTGTGGTCTCCATGTTGATAATGGCCGACTTAAGGGGGCAATGAAAACAACACTAAGAGAAATTATTGAGAAATATAATTTGAATGTACGCATTACTCCGAACCAGAATATTATCTTGTGTGATATCAGGCAAGCATGGAAGCGTCCCATCACTACAGCTCTTGCTCAAGGTGGTCTGCTGGTAAGATGTCAAAATTTAAGAATTATATTAAGCTATGTAGTGATGGTTTAACTATGTGGCTTAGAAGTATGTTTTATGAGGAAGTAGTTTGTCCGAGTCCGAACTGACATTATATGTCAGGTATCCCATAGTTGTAACTTTTTTTCTTTTTAAAATAAAAAGCTGTGACAAAAATAAATTAAAATCGATATGGAAATATTGCCCAGGGAAAATACTACAGGGAAGAAGTGAAATCATGAGTGGAAGAATTATATGCTAATAAGATTAATGAGTATAATAGCTAAAAATACGTGGAGAATTAGCCAAGTTCTATTGAAGAGACTTTTTTGGAACCTTAGCAAAGACTAGAAGTAAAAGAAATTTGCATTGTGTAAACGATTTTTTTTCTTTCACAAACAGTTATCTTTGCATTTACATTCACGTGGCTGCTAATTGGCATTGCTTTGAAAAGGATTCACAAGAATCTCCTCACAGGCTTCTATGTTTGAAATTTTAAAAATTGAATGTAATAACTTGTCCAGCTATTACAAAGTAAAAGACCCTATTTATAAGGCTCTACATAACTCTAAAAGGAACGATTGTATAATAATTATACAATCAACTATTAAGGAAAATAATAATACAAAAGTAAAAGACCCTATTTATATGGTTACATCTTGCTCTAAAATGGAAAGAGACAGTCAATTATTACGGAAAATAATCCCACACTATCGAGAAATTATCATGGAGAATGATCTTTCTGTATCTTCAACATTTTATATTACCATATACTTCAATTATTTCTCGAAGTTTGGATTAGTTAACTTTTGTAAAAGTCCTCTTTGAAATTTCTTAAGACTAAGTTTGCACATGGTGATCAATTATTTATGTGACAACCAGCAACCTAGATATGTCGATCCCCTCAACTTGACAGCAATGGCTTGCCCAGCTTTCCCACTTTGTCCTCTGGCAATTACAGAAGCTGAGCGTGGAATACCTAACATCCTTAAGCGAGTTCGAGCATTATTTGAGAAGGTATGGTTTCCTTGCTGTTTTCTAAATTTATGGAAGTGCATAGAAAAGATGATGGAACTATGGCAGTTAGGAGATCTTACGAGGCTTGCCGATGGAGATTTTCTGTTTTTATGTCAGGTTGGTCTGAAGTATAATGAATCTATAGTAATAAGAATAACCGGTTGTCCTAACGGCTGTGCTCGACCATACATGGCTGAACTTGGCTTAGTTGGTGATGGTCCAAACAGTTATCAGGTAGTTCAAGCACCTATTTGTTGAACATTTCGTTCTGTGAAAGTTTGAATATGCAATTATGATTTCTGACGACTCCAAACTGAATCAAGGCATTCGCATTGTTGAAATAGATCTGGCTCGGTGGAAACCCCAACCAAACTTCATTAGCAAAACAATTCAAGGATAAGGTTAAGCTTCACGATCTTGAGAAAGTTTTGGAACCTTTACTCTATTACTGGAAACGCAAGCGGCTGTCTAAAGAATCATTTGGTGACTTCGCAATTCGCATGGTAAGCTGTAATACAAATATAGCAGAGAAACTAAACATTTTCTTGAAGCATTATAAACATTGGTTGATTTTTATGCCTAAAAGTATCTAGTCTATTGAGATTCTTCTTCAAAATGTTGATGAAATTCTGCGTCCAAATTTATTTGTTCTGCCGCGGTTATTAACTCATGGTTGTTCTGTCAGGGAACTGAGAAACTTCACGAGATGGTGGACAAATGGGAAGGAATACCACTGACAGCATCACGTTATAACTTGAAGCTCTTTGCCGACAAGGAGACATATGAAGCCATGGATGCTCTTGCAAGACTCGAAGATAAGAGTGCCCATCAATTAGCTATGGAAGTAATCCGCAACTATGTTGCCTCCCAGCAAAATGGAAAGTGAATGAAAAACCATCGAAGTACTAATCAAGTATGCTTTATTCTTTGCTGTTACTGGTCGGTAACTGCTGGAACAAGCGCAGGATTTGATATCATTCACCACAGAGCTTGTGAGTGTTTTGCTCATTCTCAAACTTGGTAAAGACCTTCGATTTTCTCGATTTTAAACGATGGTTGTCCCTTTTTTGGTGAAACTGAGTCCATTTGGGAATATCCTAGATGTTTTTGGCTTTGTTCTCTATTCCTATCATCTGCAATTAAGAGGAATTTTTATGTCAAGATTATACGTTCGTCAGCTTAGAAGGTTGTCATCTGTGTTTTTTCTCTATTCTTGACATTAGGCTTCTTGGTAAGGCATTAAGGCTCTGTTTGGATTTTAGATATTGACAAGGAAAATAATCGGGAAATGCTTCGTTATATCTAAAACGAAATATTTTACAATTCAGACCGTTTCTTCTTTTCTAATTTATGTCTTTTACTTATATTTTAAAAATAGGAAAGAAGCAGCGAGGGAAGTTAGTTTTCAACTATTTCATTTTTCTTTTGTGTCGAATCCATTCTGTAAGTTGTTAGAGATAAAAAGAAATTATTTTAGTTATCATCTTGTACACTTCCTCATGTTTAATCAAAGACTCGCACAATTTTTTCAAATAGTTGTTGGGTAGTATTGAATATAAAACAGCACGCTGAGTACTTTTTTTAAAAGTTTAAACTGTTAAAGAGGAAGAATTTGTGCGACTTTTCATATATAGTTCAAATTTATTTTTATTCATATGCCTGACACACGGATATTAATCATTTTCTTTTTCTAAAATTTATCTTTAAGCATATGCAAAGCTCTTAAAAGACTCCAATATATTGTGGTATTATTCACGAGTACAAGTCACAATGGAAAATCTCAATAGTTCCAACTTATTACTCCTTGTTTGGTATCCATTATTTTCATTATTTTCTATCTTATTTTTAATCACACATTTTTCAATAAAATAATATTACACGCAAATCCAATTTTTTTTTAACCACACATTCTCTAATAAAATACTATTCCAAAATGTATTTTGGCCCAAAAATGAAACTCAAGAGACATGTCCTCTATGAATCATTTCACAATGATCGTTTCAAGTGTCGTAGTTAATTACAATATTTGGATGGATACTAGTTTGAAAAGTAATAAATGCTTTTATCAAGGCAAACCATTCCATGAGACCCACAATTTGTATAGGATGATGCAAAAGTTCTAAAAGTGGTCTCGTTGCATGTCATGTGAAAGACTATATTTCAATTAAAAATTGTGTTTTCTCCTAATCAACTGAAGCTTGTAGATAGTCATTTATGGCAGTTTCGAAGGGATAGCATGTAACGACTAGTCAGGGACGGATTATAGACCGGGCTAAAAATGGGCTGGGGTAGCCCCCCCACCACCTAAGTCCGTCCCTGCGACTAGTTCAATGTGATCGACTCGTACACATTATTTGAGAAATTCTTGTCTTGTAGGTTTATAATTATGAGTAAATTGAGTACTGTTTCCTGCAAATCGGTTTATGGCAGAATTCACCCAGATACTTGTGACAAATCTTATTCTTTGCTAAAGTTCTCTATTTAGCATTTGAAAATGGTTGATCAAACACAAGCCATATACATTAATATAAGATAAATTAGCAAGAGAATAAGGTTTTTACAATATTCATTCTTCCATTATAAATGGATAAAGCAAAAGGCATCACGAAAGCCAATATCAAATCTCAATAGCGACAAATGCGGGCAGTAGGCATGGTAACACAAATAGGTGCATACTTCTTTTTAGCTTCTGCACTCCCTCGTTTTGGCTCATCAGCCATAGCAAATTTTGCGACCGAAAATGCAGCTGCAGCTGCGGCAGCAAACATCAAGTCCCTTCTAGTGCTACTTCCCTCTTCCTTGGTGCTCATCACCACCTTTTCATCCTTGGAGGCCTTAACCATGAAAACCCCTCCACTGCGCTCGGTGGTGGGAGGATGTTTGGAAATGGTGGCAGCTGCGGAGCCACCCAAGAATGAGGCTGTCATTGTCATAGAAGCCATTTCTAGCAACTCAATGTAGAGTTTTTAGGCTTTCTTGAATTCACAATTTCACAAGGAATTGTGCAGATTGGTTGGGAGTTAAAACAATGGATTTTCTACATACAAATGTAATCCATTTTCTTATCCGGAAAAATGATGTTTTCCAATAGGTTTTTGCCAAGTGTTAAATGCCTATCTTGACAAGAAAAATGGTGGGTAGTTGATCCTTCTGGTGGGGCACCATTTTTGAAATTGTGTCCTTAATTCCTCTACCAAGAATTAGGGGTGTCCAAAAGTCCCGAAACGAATCGGACCGAACCCGAACCCGAACCAAATCGAGCGGTTCTTCATAAGTTAAATACCCGAACGGGTACCCAAATCGAGAACCGATGAGTTTGGGTCGAGTCTTGGTTCTAGACCAAGAACCGAATAAGAACCGAAACTAAATAAATTTTTTTATTTTTTATATTAAATTAATTAAATTTATTTATTTCTTTCTAAACAAATTAGCAAATTAATTAAATAAATCAAATCATTTCATAATTTTAATTTTAAAGCTCAATACCCAAATCATTTTAAAGCTCAAATTATTTTAAAACCCATTTTAAAGACAAAAAACAGTGGAGTTTGAGATCCGTTTGCAGTTTTTAATATGGATAACCGATATTTTAATATTAATATCTACTTTTTGATATTTGTATGCATTGAATTAATTTTATTGAACAAAAAGCCATGCTTTTCCTTCACAGAAGTTTTACAGGTGCTGCGTTGATAAAACTTGATTTGATCTATTTTTTCTTTTTTATAGAACTTCCAATGAAATGATGCCAATTATTACCCGTGCAGGAATTCTGTGACTAAACTTTGTACGTGTAGCATGACTTTTTCTTGGCCTTCGAAACTAAACTTGTTTTTGATGAATTTAGAGTCGCTCATCTGAATTTTATGGATCATGCCATCATGGATTAAAAATTAAAATACTACAAAATAAATAAAACTTTCCTCTTAACATATAAACATAAATAAAAATACAACTTTCCTAAAAACATATAAATTTAAATATAATTAAAAAAGCTTGTGGTCTTTAACAAGTTAAGCCCCATTTTGACGATCATTATTTGAAAATTCATTAAATCAATTTTTTTTTTTTTTTTTGTATATACTCATTTTCAACCACACATTCACGTAATAAAATATTCAATACATAAACTTAAAATTTTTTCATACTTTTTAACCACACATTCTCCAAAAATTCACTATTCAAAACATTATTTTTCCCAAATAATAGTAGTCAAACAGTGACTAAATTTTATAAAAACTTTGTCCGTTGTACCAGAGCGAACAAATTTTTGAATCAATTTATGAAAAATTTCACGTATTAAGAAAAATGATTTTGACTGAAGAAATAGCAGCCTTGAGGGGCATGCTCAACTCCTTTCCACGACAAGTACATTCAATACAATATGCTAATAAAAGTGAACTAGTGCCCCAAAGAACCAGCTGACAACCTTAATAAAACCAATTTCACCTTACTATTACATATATCTGTAAACAAGGAAAACTAACTTAGAAAGCATAGAAATCACCTAATTTTATGATGAAGCAACCGAATATATTTTATCACACGATGTTATATCCAATATTCTGCGAGATAACTTTCACCAGGTTGTTGGTTCTGTATAGCAGAGATGCCAGAATGCCTCCAACCGACGATTCACTACAAGCAGAGGGCACAGAAGTTCCATGGTATGCCTTGCAGATGTAGCTTATGAAGTTCCGATAGTCCTGCAATCAGAGAGAAAATGTCATATACAGAAATCTTACATTCAACTATAAACATCTGGAAATCAAGTGAAGACTTTTAAAAAAAGCTCAAACATTATGTCATGGCCAGATGTCAGTCCTCTGTTTATTTGTGACCCAGGATTAAACTCAGGCTTCATTCTCCTTCCTCAGGCAGGTGGTCAGGGCTGCCGAGGAGGAGATAGGGAGTTGGAATTCAGAACATGACACTATAATACATTATTTACTGAGAAAGTGCAAAGAAATGTATGGAAGTCATAGATTTGATGACAAAGAATTTTTAAATCTTTAAGGGCTTATCAACGTTTCTCTTCACATAGCTATACAATCGTTTTCTTAACCTTAAAAGTATAATGTAAAGATATCTGAGAAGAAAAAGCAATTAGTAACACGAAAATATATTAGTTTTAAGAGAATGGAAGTAAAGAAAAACTAACATCATAAAGTGGCTGACCATCCACAACTACCCATGGCACGTATCGATGAGGTGGTTTAAGACTGTTTGTTTCTGCTGCATATCCTAGTTCAAGCTGCACAAAAGTAACAATTATAAAGTAAATATAAGAGCATGGAAAAGCATCACTACAATAATCAAGAAAGGAATGATGAAAACATTAGAAGCATGTAGTTCAATATAAAGCATGTGGAAAAAAATTGGGCAAGGAATACTTTAAAAAGAACTGAAATTCGAAAATTATCATTTAACATTCGTTGAAGGTTCAGTGATTGTTTGATTGGCCAAAAAAACAAAGGCGTTTTCAGAAATAGTTCTTTCTATTCAAAGTTCTATACTAAATCAAGTCAACCATATTGAGCAATTTCTAGCACCTGCTCTTGATAGAAAATGCAAAATTAAGAAAAAAGAACCCAACAGGAAAAAAATTAGGCATCTCCTACACAAAAGACATACAACTTCAGATGGGTATAAACATTTGAATCTCGTCCAAACTGTAAATTTTCAACTCATTCTGTCGCTGCAATTAAATATTTTGAAATAAATAAACTTGCAATCTAAACGTTTGAAAGCCATACAGTTTAACATCCACCATTAGATTCAATATATCAAAGTAAATGAACATATAACGATGAATAAAAACACAGAAATAGCTAACCTCTTTTCCACGTCCACTGTTATAACAATTAGCCACGGGATTAGGATCCAAACCCAATTTCTCAAAACACGTTTCCCATAGAGTATAGTTCCCTTGGTAGACCAGACTTTCAATGCAGTAGATAATCGGAAAGTGCTCATTCTGCATCGGTTTTTAATGAAGAAAGACAGTAAAAAAAGGTATAGAAAACTCTACAACATTAGAAAATTGAAAAAAGCCTGGAAAAATTCCTTCAACAGAAATTACATCCTCTGTTGATAACATGAGACTACAATGTTAGAATTCAAGATTGCAATGAGTTATACAACGCATGCTTGGCTAAACTTAAATCATTTTCTTTTTAGTAAATAAGTAAGTTAAGTAATTTTTATAGTTATCCAAATTGGAAATAAGTTACATATTTTTTCAAGGTTACTCAAACATGATCTGAGCTAATAGCAGCATATGTATACCATGCCTCAGAAACAGAGTTTAACAGAACCAAGTATCAGAAACTTCCTGAATAAAGCAGCAAAAACAATATGAAGCAGTTAATTTCCTGATTCTTTTCTGTTCAAAGTCTATCTGACATATTACTAATCTTTAATTTAAATGCTAAAAAGAGATTCTTACCACTTCAGGCCAGAGATCAATTGCACATGCTTCTACAGTGTTGAGTAAACATTCATATTGGCCATGCTGCAAACAAAACCAGAATCATATATAACTGATATAATGGAGACAACAAGAACACTATCGGCATGGTTTGGTAGGGTGAATTGCGTAGTCAAGTACACTATTAACGAAAGCTAAATTTAATCTTGTTCATTCTACTGTCTACTTGTATCCGGTACTATATACTGAGCATGATGCCCCAATATGAGCTGCCAAACAAATTGCACCTTCTATTTACAAACCGATTAAGAACAGAGGTAAGAGAAAAAACAAATTCAGAACCTGGCATATGAATGTATTGTCGCCTTGGAGTTTGGCATTGCCCCAAGAAACAAGATTGAGATCAACAATATCAATGAGTCCATTACAGAAAATTTTGGCTAAATCACCAATGGTGAAATTGGCACAATAAGGGCAAAGAGATTCGTAATAGAATCCCACTGATACTTTGTTGCAAGAAATAGATGAAAATGAAGTAATAAATAGTAGTTGAAAAAGCAAACAGAGGTTGATCGACTGAGAATAAGAAGCCATTATGGCCGCCAAGAAGTTGGAATATCTACTTCTGGCAACCGTGATTTTACATAATTTTCCAGATGCATTCTCTTTGAGACACCTAGAACTGAAAATATTAAAGAAATGCTTTGCCTCAGATTTGTGGCAAAGTATAAGCAAGCCACTACTTGAATATTCATTGGTGGGACCAAACAATTTTAACAACTTTCTTCTCACTATTTTCAAAACTTGGTTATGTTATTTCTCAAAATCTTACTCGGTATATTCAACAAAAGAAATTTACTCTTGGCAAACATAAACACAATTTTTTTCTATTGATAACTGTAAAATTAAACCCCAAAAAGCGGTAATCTTTTTCTTCATATTTCTTTGCATACTATTTTGGCACTCAAGACTGCCTTTTCCTGCGATAGTTCCAAGACTCAACACAGAAAAAAGGTAAAGGACGTAAGAATTGACAGATAATTCGTGTTTAACTACGCTAACTAAATAATACGTTATCAAAAATAAATAAATAATAAAAAATTTAGTTATTTATTCAGTAACAGCTGCATCCTTTTCATGTCTTACAACAGAGTGACCAATTTAAAATAATGACCTAGAAATTAAAAATTCAAGGAAAAAGAAAGAAAGTTGGAAAGTTCGATTGATCTGGCTTTCAAAAAAGTTCAATTGATCTAACCTGACAAGTGATGGTTCCATTAGCTCGAATTTTGGCGTTGCCATAAGGGATGAGCTTAAGCTGGGTTATAGCTATGACTCCAGTATCAAACAGCTTGTAGAGATAGTTGACGATCAAATTGGAGCAGTAGGGACACAAGCTCTCATAGTATATCTCAAAGGTTACCTTGTCTTTCTCAGATCGGCCGCCATCAATGGAACGTCCCGAAGAAGGATTCACAAATAAACTAGAGGTTATTAACAGAATCAATAGATGATTTCTTAGAGAGAGAAGTCTTCGATGAGATTCCATGGCGATTGGAGGCTTCTGATCCACCACTCTCTATTTTATACCAACGACAAGTCCGCTCAGTACAAAATAGTCTTCAAATAAATATGATAATGTTTTAAAGATTATTAACTTTTTATGTAATTAAAATGTATGGTCGAATTTTGTTGACAACGTCCTATTTGACAACAACATCGTATTCATTCATTTTAAAAATTGATTTTTACATCAAATGCTGGAATTTTGACAACACATGATTGTCAATCAAGGTTGTCAATATTGTTTGTAGCTTTATTGGTAATATTATGTCAAATGTCCCATTAGTTACTTTTTATTTTTTGTTTAATTTTTTTTTCTTCTTTAAAGTTATATTTTCTACCTATTTTATTCCAAGTTTGACAAATTTTCCCCTTTAATAAATACAAAGAAAGAGAAATTACAGTTGACTCGCAAATTGACAGTAATCCTACTATATTTAAAGGGATATGCTAGATGTACACACAATGCTTTACCAAATGGATTACACTCCCCTCACATGGAGGGGGGCCTACACACAATAAAATATTCGTGGGCCCCCCCCTCCATGTGAGGGGGGTGTAATCCATTAGGTGAAGTATTTGGTGTACATCTAGCATATCCCATTAAAAAATTACTTGCACGTTTTAGTTTTCACCACCAACTATACTTTTGCCTTCTTTTTTTGAACTTGTTTCAAAGACTGTGTTCATGCATTTCCTTCGATTGTGATCATAAATCCCACAACGTCCACACGTGATGTTTCATGCTCATTCTACTGCTAATTTGTATCTTCTATCCTCAGGTCTTCCAGGTTTTCTTTTGGGTTTCGGATGCAACACAACAACTCTTTTTACATTTTCGGGTACTATTAAACTAGCACGTCAGTACGTCACCAAGTAGGTTTACATAGAGTTGTTATGCTACAATATACACCTCATTTGTATGATAAAATGGATCAATACCTGTACGAGTCATCTTTTAATTTCCCAATACTTTGTACTGCATGCCCACACGGAATTCCATCAACCTGAAGCTAGTTGCAGATGCATGTTTTGTCTTGGATGTGTATAGGGTGAGATGAAGCGTTATCTGTAACCTCGTATAGAACCTGACTCGAGTAAACATTTATTCATCATAAAGATACATTTAGGGCCCGTTTAATTGGCAAAGGTGGAAAGGAATTCTAATTTCATGTTAGTTGGAAAAAAAATTTACCAAATTCATATGAATTTATTTTCCATGAAAACAATGAAAATGCAGTTTAAAGTGGTTGTACCTTGGAATTCGATTTTCATTTCCACGTTGCAATCAAACGATCAAAGTGAAATTCGTTTTCCTCGAATATGACATTTTCTATGAAAAATGTGGCAATCAAATAGGACTTTAGTCATTCAAACTGGCCGAAATTATAGTGCATACAATACACAACATCTTCTTCCCAATACAAAACAAAATGTTCACAAGTAAAAATTACCACATAAATTTGAGAATCATACAACACACATACCTTCATCCTCATTCCCGACGCCAGCTTTTTCCTTAACCCTTTTTCTGGTTTTGTTGCTAGTTTTGAGAAAGTTAACGCCGCGATATTGAGCACAAATTACAATCACCATACAACAAATTGTGATGTATTCTTGAAACAAATTACAAAAATCGTGTTATTAGAACACAATACTAAAAGTAACATTACTACAATGATGTGTATAAAATTCTAACATAATGCTAGAAATTAAAGGACCAAAAATTCATTAACACAATTCTAATTGAAAGTCAAATCACAAGAGGTGTAACTGAACGAGTTTCCACCAAGTAACAATAAATGAACATTTGATATCAACTTAGGGTTACAGTAACCGACTTTCAATGTAACACAGAGAAATTCACGTAGCGGTATGTGGTCGATAACAGTAACACGACTGTGACTCGTTAATTGCATTCTTTGAAAACTAAATTTTAGATAATGAAGAAATGGTAATAATTTATGTGCAGTGATGAATCAATTTTAATTGATTATTTACTAAAAAAAACTAAAGCGAAAAAAATCCATTCAATTTTCTTTACTTAGCCCCAGTTTAATTCAACTAAAAAATTAACATTTTAGTCAAAGTCAAAAAAATAATGTAGTCACAATTTCATGGACTCACTATATTTCGACTACACACNCGTTTGTTTGTAAAGGTGGAAAATGGGTGGAAAGAAAATGAATTCCAGGGAATTGAATTGCCTAGAAATTGTTTTACTGGGAATTGTAATTAATTGTGTTTGATTGGTATAATTTTCCACCTAGAAAATGTTGAAATTTTAGATCTTTTGGTGTTTGTTTGGCTTTGTTTTCCATGAAAATTGTCCATTAAAGGGAAAAAAAAATTACAATTGGGGATATAATTTGTTTCCATTGCAAAAATAAAAATAAATAAATATATATATAAAAGGATGTCTAGAAAACCAATTCCTACCAAAATCATGGGAAAATGAATTCCTCAAAACCCAAGAATTGGACACGTGTGGGGCTTTGGATGGAAATTGAATTGCCAAGAATCCATGGCCAATCAAACATGCCATTTGAGTGGAAATAAAATTTCTTTTTCATTTTCCATGGAAA
Source organism: Fraxinus platypoda (assembly GCA_903798405.1). Lineage (NCBI taxonomy): Eukaryota > Viridiplantae > Streptophyta > Magnoliopsida > Lamiales > Oleaceae > Fraxinus > Fraxinus platypoda. Next base: position 24,313 of record CAIGRT010037676.1, read on the forward strand.
AATTCCTCAATCAAACAGGCCTAACATCTTTGGCGTGCTCTATGAATAACAAGGAATTAAAAAAATAGTAAATTGGACCGACTAATTTCATTCAGCCTATATATACGGAATGTATTATTTTAATGGTTTATTCCCTTGATAAATTACAAAAAAAATAATAAAATTCTTACCAAGTCAACTGGAGAATCTGGGTCCATATCTTGCATATGATGGCTTCTTTGATATTGTCGACATATTGGGCTGGACCAGTAGACAATGTTTGTTCAAGTCAACGTTATGCATTGTTCACAATCTCCCTCGTGGAAATTTTGTTCGATATACCCAACAATTTCCGCACTGACTTTTATCGCGTTTTAGTGAAAAATTGCTTGAAATTTGTTAATATCTAGTCTTTTAGGTAAACTAGTCAAAGTGAAATGTGCGTTGCACATTATTCTAAAATACTTTATACATATTGTAAAAGTGATATTTGATATCAATTTGTTGGGAGGATTTGATAAGTCTCAAACGAACTAAATAAAATAAAACTTGAGATAAAAATTTAAGAAAATAAAATTGTACTCTTAAAACCCAACTTCTATTATTTAAATTTTTTGTGATGATGAAATACTACAAATGAGCAACATTTTTATACTACATTTGGTACATAAAAATTAGTTGCATATCATGAATTTAAACATCTATTAAAATTTCTAGATATATGAATCGAAATAATTTCATCTATAATAACTCTAAATTCATGTAGATTAATGTGAATATTAATTAATTGGGAATTAATAACACGAAATTCATAGACGATTAGAATTTTGTAATATTTATTACATATTGAAAAATGAATAAGTAAGGTATTATTAAAATAATTGAATTGTGGTATAGTTAAAATCGTCCAAAAAATTATTCTCGATTGAAGTGATATTTAATACATTATAGATAAACATGCCATATACATACATTTTGAGACCTAGTAACAACTTAAAATAGAATTCCCCAAAAAAATCCACAACTCTTTTTTCTTTTTATATATTTTTTTTTCCATACACGAGAATGACAGCACTAAGAAAAAAGAAGTGCGGACTGGTAATAGATGGTCAACAAAGCAGAGACTTTCCTTGGGTTTGTTAGCTAAACGACCACTTTATTTCATCATCCCACCTTGTTCCAAGAAACTTCATTATACATTTGTATAAGGATACTGAGGAATTTGTTTCCTGGCAAGAATCTTTCAAACTCACAGATTCATCCCCCTTCATTTGTCTGAAAAAACCTTAATTTCTCCCCAAGACATTGGGCAAATAAAACATTCTGATAATATTTTTCCTTTAAACTGAAATGAATTATTCTGAGCTTCTCTCTTCCATTTGCAACCTTCTGTGTCTGATTTCTTGCTGTTCTGTGATTCTTGCTCAGCAGCCATATATAAAAAAGGCCACAACATTATGTGACAGCAGAGATAATTCAACTTCTGTTCTTGGCTATACCTGCAATGGCATAAGCCAGAGTTGTCAAGTTTATCTCACATTCCGAGCTCAATCTCAATTCGACAGCGTCTCCACCATTGCTAAGTTATTGGCCGTTGATCCATCCCAATTCTCTCAGCTCAATTCAGTTTCTCAGAATGCAACATTTGATACGGATCGGATGGTGCTCGTTCCAGTCACCTGCTCGTGCTCGAGTCAGTACTATCAGACGAATACTTCTTTCGTTATCCAGCATGATAATACTTATTTCTTCATCGCAAACAACACTTTTCAAGGTTTATCAACCTGTCAAGCACTCCAGGCTCAGAACCGTTATCCCACCAGGAACTTATATGCTGGTACGAGAATTACAGTTCCATTAAGATGTGCTTGTCCAACAAAGAACCAAAGTGATGATGGTGTGAAATATCTATTGAGTTATTTGGTCACTTCGGGGGAGTATGTTTCCCTGATAAGCAAAAAATTCGGGGTCAATACAGGGAACACGCTTAGGGCCAATGGACTATCCGAACAAGACTTTACAATATATCCCTTCACTACTCTTTTAGTCCCCCTTCAGGATCCACCATCAAGTTCCCAAGTCATAGGATCACCACCACAACCATCACCACCGTCATCTAGAACACCACCATCTGTCCCTCCACCGAGTGGTGGTTCAAATAAAACATGGGTTTATGCTGTTGTTGGTGTTCTTGGGGGTCTGATCATTGCATCAGTTGTCGGAACTATCATTTTCCGTATGTTCTTTCGTAAAAAGAAACAGAAAGCTGAACCAGCTTCCTCACCATATAGCATTGAATCAGTTCAGAAACCACTTAAGAAAAAAGAGGATGAAGAATCACAGGAATTCTGGGACAGTATATCCAGTATTGCTCAATCTCTTAAAGTTTACACTTTTGAAGAACTTAGAGCTGCAACAGAAGATTTCAGTCCTGCTTGTTTGATTAAGGGCTCTGTATATCGTGGTAGTATTAATGGAGATTTTGCTGCCATCAACAAAATGAATGGAGATGTAACAAAAGAGATCAATTTGCTCGACAAAATCAATCATTTCAATCTAATACGTCTCTCGGGTGTTTGTTTCAATGAGGGAAACTGGTATCTTGTTTACGAATATGCTGCCAATGGACCTCTTAGTGACTGGATTCACAAAATTGATCAAAAGTTCCTGACCTGGAACCAGAGAATACAGATTGCTTCAGATATAGCCACAGGGCTTAATTATCTCCATCGTTACATGTCCCCTCCACATGTACACAAAGATTTGAATAGCAGTAATGTTCTTCTTGATGGCGATTTCAGAGCCAAAATCGCGAACTTTGGTCTAGCAAGGTCAACAGATGGGAAGGAAGGTCAATTTGCCTTGACGAGGCACATTGTGGGGACAAAAGGTTACATGTCTCCTGAGTATTTGGAGAATGGATTAATCACCCCTAAGCTTGATGTGTACGCATTTGGGATTCTCATGCTGGAGATCCTAACAGGAAAAGAAGTTGCTCTGCTGTATGAAGGCGTAAACACAGAGTTATCGGAGATGCTAATCCCTGTACTTCATGTGGAAAATGGAAAGGAGAATCTAAAAAATCTAATGGATTCTTCGCTACAAGGAATGTATCCCTCAAACCTAGCCATGTTAGTAATCAAGTTGATTGATCATTGCCTCAAGAAGGAACCATCACATCGTCCGAGCATGGACGACATTCTCCAGTCTCTGTCAAGAATTTCAACTTCTACATTGTCTTATGAAACGACAATTAGCATCTAAGAATACGATACTTTGCCTTGATAAGCTTTTGTAGCTTCCTTTTTTGTCTTCTAGTCAGCATACTCATTTGAAGTGGATGCAGATCTGCGTTGTGTTTTGGTCCTTGTTTGTAGCTATTCAATGTAAATTGAACAGCAGTTAAACTGTATCTTTGGTGTTTTCTGCACTAATTGTAAACGACGACTGAATAACAAGAAATAACAACCAATATACAAGGAATTGATATTGAAAGACAATTGGTTTGCTGAACTTTCGAGAGGTTCTGCTTCTCTCCCATTGTCAACTCTAATTTCCGGATGAATGAAACCGACCCCCACCCAATTTCTTATTGACAGCAATCTGCAATAAGCGAATTCACAGAACATATAGGGGCCTATCAGGTAATCACATGCATGGCCACATGTAAACATTAATTTCAGAATTTCTAATTTTCTTTTATGAGATTTCTTGTTGATGACATATATTGGTTTTTAGTTTTTACCAGATGAACATGGCTTCAAAATACTTTTACCCACCGAATTCTTGCTCTCCTCATCAACTCCATTGATTTCAGTTACCTGCAGTTTCAAATTTTAGTGATTCAAATTGGGACACGGTGACCTTGTTGCTGGCATCCCTGAATGCCCCAAATCCTCCACATGGACTTGCTTACTATTGGCATGAGTTTTTAGGTAGCAGATTAGGAAATTCAATCAAACAAATTCCCCATATCAAGGGATTACCATATTTTCAGCCTACAATCTTGTATAACCTAAATTAGGATTATATCTCTTCCTATTTAACTGTATGCTACCATTGTAATGAGAAGTATCAATATAGATAGAAATTGGCTTACCGTGTAACATGGTATCAGAGCAGCCAATTGATCCTTGGCTCATTTCTCGCCAAAATACCTAACTTCCTCCATCTAGACATTTTCTCAAATACATGGCAGACACCGGAACCGTCTCCAACCCAGGCGATTCTATCCACAATCTGATAGAACTCTTGTGATAATTCTGAATTCAAAAGGGAAATAATCTGATGGAATGAGAACAGACTCTGTAAATTGTAATGCAAAACAGTATAGAAAAACAATAAAAATATTTGGCTTTTCGAGAGAGCCAATTCTCTCCTATGTGACTACCAAATTCTGCCTAACTAACTGGAATTCATTCTCCCCTATTTATATGTTGTTGTGCTTCTCGAACGTTCCTTTAACAGATTCTGTTACTATGCATGTGGCTGCTTTTCCTCCTGCATTTCCTCTTTTGCCCTTGCCCCTTTGTTGCGCCTTTGATATGTAATCTGGACTGCGGGTCTATCATTACTTCCCCCAACGAGACTCACCTTGTCCTCAAGGTGAAAGGAGGGAAATTGCTGTCTCAACAGGTCATATGTCTCCCAAGTTGCTTCCAGTGGGGGCAATCCCTTCCATTGAATTAAGACATCAACACCCCTGATGTTGTGGCCTGACCCAGGTCTCACCCCAAGCACTGCTTCTGGTTCCACCACCATCTCCAGCTCCTCATTTAGTTGGTCAGGCACTTCATCCACAGCTTGCACTGCCCCCTCTGCCTTGCGCAACTGTGATACATGGAAAACTGGATGAATGGTACATGTCGGGGGTAAGGACAACTTATATGCAACTTGTCCAATCTTCTTCTCAACCGCAAATGGACCGTAAAATCTTGGAGCCAACTTTTCATTATGACGTGCCGCTAATGTTTTCTTGCGATACGGTCTAATCTTCAAATATACCAGATCACCAACCTGGAACTGGACATCCCTTCGTTTAGAATCTGCTATGCTCTTCATTTTCGCTTGGGCCCGAAGCAACTGAGCCTTCAATTCATCCAAGATTCGATCCCGTTCAAGTAACTGCTGCTCTACAGCCGAGACAGGAGTGGAGCCCCTTTCACCTCAGCAAGGAAGGAGGATCTCGCCCATACACAATCTGGAATGGCGTAGTCTTGGTTGCTGTATGATAAGACGTGTTGTACCACAACTCTGCCCAGGGTAACCAACTGTACCAAGACTTGGGTCGGGATGAAGCAAAACAACGAAGGTAGGTTTCTAAAGTGCGATTTAATACCTCGAATTGACCGTCGGATTGGGGATGGTAAGCTGTACTCCGGTTGAGTTTAGTACCTTGCAAACGGAATAACTCCTCCCAAAAATGACTCATAAAAACCTTGTCCCTGTCCGAGACGATGGAATGGGGTATCCCATGAAGCCGCACCACTTCCTTAACGAAGATTCCTGCTACACTTGCTGCTGTAAATGGATGTTTGAGTCCAATGAAGTGTCCATACTTACTCAACCGATCTACCACCACCAGAACTGTATCCATGGCCCCTGACTTTGGTAGACCCTCGATGAAGTCCATGGCAATCTCTTCCCAAACTTGGTTTGGAACAGTGAGTGGTTGCAAAAGGCCACCCGGTGATAGGGCAATATACTTGTTTTGTTGGCAGATGTTGCACTGGAGAACGTATCTGTGTATATCTTTCTTCATCCCCTCCCAATAGACATTTGCAGCGATCCGCTTGTAGGTTTTCAAAAACCCAGAATGTCCCCCTATCTTGCTGTCATGTCCTTCTTGCAACATCAACGGAATTAATTTGGACCCTTTTGGTAGTAACAATCTCCCTTTAAACAGCAACTGACCATTCACCAATACATAATCTGGTCTGCTGGAGGGATCCTGATTGATATCCCGGATGATACCCTGTAAGTGCAGGTCTGCTCTAACCTCTTCCGCTAAGGTATCTAGTTGTAACACTGTCGGAGCTGACAATGCCATTAATTCAGCTGAGGAACTGACCCGAGACAATGCATCGACAGCTTTATTTTCGGTTCCCGGTCGGTATTGTATTTCAAATTGATACCCCATTAATTTGATCAACCATTTCTGATACTCTGGATTTACCTCCCGTTGCTCCATTAAGAATTTCAAGCTTTTTTGATCCGTGCGGATATAGAATTTTTGGCTCAGTAAGTAGTGTCTCACTTTTGAACCGCAAAAACGATAGCCATCAACTCCCTCTCATATGTTGATTTGACCCACCCGTTTGGATTGAGGGCATGACTGAAGAATGCAATGGGATGCTGGGCCTGCATCAGCACCGCACCCAGCCCAAATCCCGACGCATCCGTCTCTACTATAAATGGTCTACTAAAATCGGGAAGGGCGAGAACCGGAATAGTAGTCATTGCTATCTTTAGTCTGTTGAATGCATGTTCTGCTTCATCATCCCAGAAAAAATTGTCCTTCCGCAGTCGTTCTGTTAGCGGCCATGCCATCTTACCATAATCCTTAACAAAACGGCGGTAGTATCCGATAAGCCCCAAAAATCCTCGCAGCTCCCGCAATGACTTAGGGCTCGGCCAATCTACCATAGCCCGAATCTTCGACTTGTCTGCAGCCACCCCGCAGCGTGAAATAATGTGCCCCAAATACTCCATCTCTAGCTGCCCAAAACTACATTTCTTCTTGTTGGCATACAACTGATGTTGGGATAGCACTTGTAATACACTCCTCAGATGCTCCACATGTTCTTCTACACTGCGGCTGAATACTAGGATGTCATCAAAGAATACCAAAACAAACCGCCTCAGCTTCTCCTTAAACACTTCATTCATAAGTGACTAAAACGTAGAAGGGGCGTTAGTGAGCCCAAACGGCATTACGAGGAACTTATAGTGGCCTTCATGTGTCCTGAAAGCTGTCTTTGGAATATCATCAGGTTTGACCCGAATTTGATGGTATCCTGCTTTCAAGTCCAGTTTCGAAAAAATCGTTGCTCCGTGTAGCTCATCCAATAACTCGTCAATCATAGGGATAGGGAACTTATCCGGCACTGTCACTTTGTTCACTGCTCTATAATCTACACAGAATCGCCACCCGCCATCTTTTTTTCTCACTAATAAACTGGGCTAGAGAAAGGACTGGTGCTAGGTCTGATTATTCCCGCTGCCAACATCTCTCGGACAAGCTTTTCTATCTCGTTTTTCTGTACATGAGGGTAACGGAAAGGTCTCACGCAGACAGGTGCTGCTCCCGACTGGAGAGTTATAGTGTGATCCCTGTCCCGCTGTGGCGGTAACCCCTTAGGTTCTTCAAAAACCCTTTCAAACTCACCCAAAACTCGCCTAATTTCTGTCGGCATTTCCCACTGCAATTCTCCTAACTCGACCCCCAGGCTACCAAGTTCAAGAAGTACCCCTTCTCCCCCTTCCTTGAACGCCTTCATCATAGTTTTCATTGTGACCAAGGTTTTGCTAAGGCTCGGGTCCCCTTGCAAGGTCATTGTGGTTCCCCCAATCTGAAACTTCATCGTGAGTGCTTTCCAGTCAATTTTCGTTTGGCCCAGAGTCGTGAGCCACTTCATGCCCAAGATCACATCAGAACTCCCTAAATCCAGCGGAAGGAAATCCTCTACCACCTCTAGGTTTTGCAGAAATAATCTCACTCCCTTACACACCCCCGTTCCTTGCACTGCCAAGCCAGTACCCATAATCACCCCATATCCTAGTGTTTCTGTTCTTGGTAGCCCTAATTTTTGCACTAAATCTGCTGACACGAAGTTATGGCTAGCACCACAATCGATTAACACCACTACCTCTTCCCCTGAAATTTTCCCTTTCACTTTCATGGTTTGCGATGGAGTGAGCCCCACCACCGAATTCATCGATAATTCCACTAACTCGTCGGCGACTGACTTCCCTCCTTCAGCCGTTTCCTCCGCCGACTCTTCAGCGTCCCACTCCTCTTGCAGTTCTTCATCATTAATCAACATCACCTGTAATTCCTTGTTCTTACACTGATGCCCAATGGAGTATTTGCCATCACAGCGAAAACACAGTCCCTTTTCCTTCTTGGCCTTCCATTCGGCTTCACTTAGCTTCTTAAAGAAGGGGTTGACTGCGTCGGACTGAGTAGAATTGCGGAATGTCGAAGATCTAGGGCTGGGGTTCTAGGACGCAATTTGTCGTGTAGAAGAAGAACCCACTTTGGGGCTAAAATTGAAGCTACCTTTTGTTGGGCTAAATCCAGTCCTTTGGGCCTGCAGTGCCTGATTTTTTTCTTCAATTCTTTGGGCCAACTCCATGATATGGGTCAATCCTTTGGGCTGTATCACTCTAATTTCGGCCCTAATCTCTAGCCTCAACCCATTTATGAAATGCCCTTCCAGGAGAGTATCAGAGATGTCTCCAATCGGTGCGGCCAAGGTCTCAAATGCGATTCTATACGCCATTACTGAATCTTCCTGCCGGAGTGCCAAAAACCTCTCCTCCACTGTTCCCTCCGACGAGGATCGAAATCGAGCTCGCATCAGGGCTTTGAGCTCATCCCAATTTCTCACACCTTTTCGCTTCTGCTCCCATTGATACCAGGCGAGAGCACCTTCTTCGAAACACAGAGCCGCCGTCTCCAATTTCTCCGCCTCTGTTAACTGATTCACCATGAAATAGCGTTCCGCCCTGAAGATCCATTCGTCCGGACTTTTCCCCGTGAACACAGGCATCTCCAACCTCCTCCCTTTGATTTCGGTTCTCCAATTTCCTCCCGCAGCACCTCCAACCTCCCTACTGCTCGTCTCTACTCCAGGTGAAACTTCAGAGTGCAGAGTATACCCTGACTCCTTCGTTCCTTCCTGTCCAATGCCTTTTTTTCCTCTTCCATCTTCCTCCCACCTTGATCTCATGAAGGCGAGTTGCTCTGAAATGTTTGCCACACTTTTCTCTATGTCCTTTTTTAACTCAACCTGCATTTCTTCCATTTGTTTTCGTAACTGCTCATGGCCTCCTTCTAAGCTCCCCACCCGATCTGCTAGACTCACCATCAGGATTGGATTTGCTCTGATACCAGTTGATAGAACTCTTGTGATAATTCTGAATTCAAAAGGGAAATAATCTGATGGAATGAGAACAGACTCTGTAAATTGTAATGCAAAACAGTATAGAAAAACAATAAAGATATTTGGCTTTTCGAGAGAGCCAATTCTCTCCTATGTGACTACCAAATTCTGCCTAACTAACTGGAATCCATTCTCCCCTATTTATATGTTGTTGTGCTTCTCGAACGTTCCTTTAACAGATTCTGTTACTATGCATGTGGCTGCTTTTCCTCCTGCATTTCCTCTTTTGCCCTTGCCCCTTTGTTGCGCCTTTGATATGTAATCTGGACTGCGGGTCTATCACAATCCTGAATCTCCATTCCAAGAATTCACCAACAAAATGGCAAAAGCTCTATCCAAAACCCAAAATCCAACCTCAACCATCGAAAATTCAACCCCAATTGGCATTAAATTGGATGGTTCCAACTACTCACTTTGATCTCAAGTTATGGAGATGTATATCTCCCGAAAGGACAAACTTGGCTAATTGAATGGCAGTTGAGAATCGACGACGCCATCATGAAAGGGTGGTTAATTAATTCTATGGATTCAACCCTGATTGGAAACTTCATCAAATTCCCCACGACAAAATAGGTTTGGGATGCTATTGCGACCACCTACTTCGATGGCAATGACACTTCACAAGTGAATGAACTCTGACGACGAGTGACCTGACTGAAACAATCGGGTGGCTATCTGGAAAATTTTTATACAGACTTGCAAGGCTTGTGGCGGGAAATCGACTTTCGCCGTCCAAATCCAATGGAGTGCACGACAGATATCCAACACTACAACAAAATGCTTCAAGTAGACCGCGTCTGCACCTTCTTGGACGGACTCGACTACCACCTCAACGGCATTTGTAGCGGTGTACTGTAGATGTAGCCATTCCCTTCTGTCAAACAAGCTTACGCCCATGTTCGCAGGGAGGCACTTCGATAGACGATGATGACCGCCAACGACTTTGACGGCTCCTTCGGTACTATTTTGGTCACTAAAGGACTCAAACTGGGTCATGCTACTGGGTCGACTTCTATGGGCCTTAGCAGGTCGCAAGGCACAAATAAAGGAGGTGATTTTGAGGGAGCTAAATGTTCTTACCGCAGAAATAAAAGGCACAAACGTGAAAATTGTTTTAAACTTAACAGGCAACCTAATTGGTGGCATGAGCTACACGAAAAAAAAAGAAAATAAAAAAAACACTGGTGGACGTATAGGCAAAGCAACGATGGTAACAACTGAACCTTAGTTATCTTTGATACCGGTCTAAGCTGAATCTCTCAAAAATTTGGATTCTACTTCGGATTTAGATAATTTTGGTTCCGCATTAGTTACCGCCACCAAGGACGATACTAGTTGTGCCTGGCTACTTGACTTTAGGACCACTGATCATATGACATATGATGCAAAAGATTTTACTCAGAAATCCATACCTCGACGCACTAGTGTGGCAAATGCGAATAGGGTCATTTCCCCGGTTACAGTGGCCGGCTGGATTTCTGTGTCTCATTCTCTACATTTATCTCGTACTTGTGCCTTTACTTTCGTATAAATCACTTTCTGTTAGTCAAGTTACTATTGAACTAAATTGTGCAGTGTTGGGTATACGACCAAAGTCCCACATTGGTTAGAAGTGGGGATAATCATGGGTTTATAAGGATGGACAAATATCTCAATTGGTATGAGGCCTTTTGGGGTAAACCCCAAAAGCAAATCTATGAGGACTTAGACCCAAAGTGAACAATATC